>QEPC01007782.1:2593384-2617214 GCA_003113815.1 Sphenodon punctatus
CTGACGGGGACGGGCCGTCGGGAGCATATTACACCTGTGCTCCGAGCTCTGCACTGGTTGCCGATAGCGTGCCGATCCAGGTTCAAGGTTTTGGTGTTGATATATAAAGCCCTTTACGGTCTGGGCCCCTCAGACCTCAGGAACCGCCTCGCCCTCCGTGCCCTGGAGTGGCTCCTTTGGTCCGCCGGGGTTGCCTTCTTGGAGGTCCCCCATGTTAAGCAGGGGGCCACAATGGAGAGGGCATTTTCGGGGGCCGGGCCGCGCCTTTGGAACTCCCTTCCGGAGGAAGCTCGCCTGGCCCCCAGCCTATTGACATTTCAGTGAAATTGCAAAACCTGGCTGTTCACCCAGGCCTTCGGGGAGGGTGGGAGGGGAGGGTGAGGGGTTTTAGCTCCCCTACCTGATGTATTATTTATAATGTTCTAAGCCCTGTTTTAATAATTTATATTTATATTGTTATGATGATTTTAAAGTGTATTTTATTATGATGTTTTTATTGTTGGACGCCACCCCGGGCTGCTTTTGCAGGAGGGGCGGGGTATAAATCTATAAAATAAATAAAATAAAATAAAATATAGCCAGAAAGAATAAATAAAATAAATATAGTATTTACATGTTTCTTTAACCCCCTGTTTTTATTGTGGTGTCTTGGTCATTTTTAGTTGTGTTTGTGTGTGTGTGTGTTTATTCAATTGGATAGTCAGTTGAATAATAAAATATCCAAACACAAATGACCAAACCCACCAAAAAAACTAGAAAAAACAGCTGAAAACCGCAAAGTGAATATCCAAACAAAGCAGGCATGAATAGTGTTCTGTTCTGGCTTCTCCAGACCAAATTGAAGGTGAATTCATGGAATAGGGGTGTGCACCAGGGCCCCATGTTTTTTTTTCTTCCATTTTTTGTTATCGTTTTCATTATTAAATGGTGTCATTTTCATTTTTGTTAATAATGAAATGTCATTTTTTGTTATTGTAGTCATTATTGATATCAGTACCAATTTCAAATGAAGATTTTATTTTTGGTATCTATTGGTATACACGTGTGTGTGTGTGTGTGTGTGTGTGTGTGTGTGTGTGTGTATATATATATATATATATATATATATATAAAATCTAAGCAAAACTGAATACAAAATATAATCCTAATATATATAATAAAACAGCCTAATACCTAATCTATATATACAAAATTATTATCTATAGCTATATAATATATGGACAGGGGAGACAGATGGGAAGGGGAAAGGAAAACTCAGAGGTATATCCACTATCTCTATCTATCTCTAGTCTATATTTATCATCTAATATATATATATATATATATATAAAAACTATACTACCTATATCTATCTCTATATATGTGTGTGTACAGGGGGAGACAGCCAGGAGAAGGAAAAAGGTAAAATATAAGGGTAAGGAATAAAGATTGGAGAGGTAAGGTGGTAGGGATATATATAGGAGGATTTTTAGTGCAAGCACCAGAAGATTCTGCAAATGCACCCTGACAGAGCAATAGCTAACACAGAACCAGAGTCAAGCAGCCCAGCCCTGCAGTATAAAGGGTTTCAGTGTCCTCCCCCAGAGCACCCGTGATTGGTTCTCGGAGGCAGGAGGTATTGAGCAATCACAGGGTGCCATTCAACTGCCTGGGGCCTGCTTGCTCTGCTCATTGGCCAATGATTACATCCATCAAGTCCTTCCCCTCCCATCACAGGCCAAGTTCAAGAGTTCAACACTCTTTCTGTCTCCGAGATGTCTGCTCCCTCCTCCCTTTGCCATATTTCCCTCCAAAAAACACCTGCCAGACTGCTAGGCAATAACAAAATCAATAATGACTTTCATTATTATTATTGATTTTGTTATTTTTTGTTATTTTTGTTATTGCAATAACGATAACGAAAATGACAAATTTCATTTTCGTTATTGATATAACAAAAATGACGTACACACCTATCATGGAATACGGTAGTCACAGTGAAAATTTCTTTCCACACCAATGCCCATCACACACTGGTTGTTAACAGACTAGAGATTAGCCTGCTGGAGTCTGGGGTCACTGAGCCCCATGCATCCACTACTCGCAGGTTCTGTGAAATGAACCAGACAGGCAGGCAGACAGGAATTCGTCCCCGCTATGCTCAGCCCCGCCCCCTTCCACCACCAAAGTATGGTCACTCTCCAGACCACTGTAGGCACTCCTTCTGGGACTCTATGGTCCAGGTGGATCTGCATGCACGTAGAAGTTGCGCATACCCTAACGCTGGGAGGTGGCCACAGAGGTGCACATTCACCTGCGTCAGCCAGCATCTTCCCACACGGCAGGCTCCACATTCACTGGGATGACGCCGGGAGTGGGAGCTGTGGGGCGGGAGGGTGGTGGGTGTGGGCAAACATCTGGTGGACAGGTGGCCACCCATCCAGAGGAGGCTAATCCGGGCTTCTCTCTCATCATTTTTCACCTACTCTTGAATTAAGCAAGGGTATCTGTTTTAAACTGAACCTGTTTAGCCTGTCTCTGACTGTGGTAATTTTCTCTGTTTAGCTAATCACTCTGTTCCTCCATCATACATGTAACCTCCTATTGACTTGTTCACCACCACTGCTCTAATTAGGAAGGGAAGAAAAAACAACACAGAGTTTGACTCTTCTTAATTTCACTTCAAACCAAGTGAGAGGATCTCACAATGTTAAGCAGCATATGATCTTTGGAACTGTTTTCATTAAAACTCTGCTGGCAGCAACAATAGTGCCTCTGGCACTGAATGTCTCCTGTGCATTCCTGGGTGCTATCAGCTGCTCTAATAGACCAGATAGTTTCTTCCTGTTAAACTGATTTAATAGCAGCAGGAGGCTTTATTTCCTCTCTTTGTTTTCTGACATTTGGGAAATTCACCTTTGTTTTTATTTTTAAAAGCTTATTTTCTCTCTTTCATAATATTACTATCTGGAGGGGGAACCGAAGGAGAGAAAAGGAGCAGATGCAGTCCATTTTTATTTTTCATAAATGTGTGTGGTGAGTGGCATATTTTTTGCTATCCTTTTATTTTTGAAGTTATTCAAAGGGTTCCCACACCTTTTGCAAGTTAGATGTAGAGCAGCAGTCCTCTCACAACAGATCCTGGTAGCAAGGGCATTTTTCCTTCTCTGAGCAGTAGTAAATGGAAGGACGATGAGAGTGACCAGCTTGAGCTGGGGAACTTGGAGAATAAAAAGCCTGTAGCTCATTGTAAGAAAGAATCAGCAGGGAAGCCTGGAAGGGGTGCCGTTGGGTTAGAGAAAAGAAATGGCAAGGGGTTTCCTGGGATACATAGGGAAGTCATATTTGACATTTGAGACTTGTTTGGTGCTTAGGATTTCTAAAGACTGAGTCCACACCTGTGAGGGGGAGGGAAGCACTTCAGAAATCCTGGGCACTCTGAAGAGGAACTGATAACAAAGTGAATATTGCTAGTGAGAACTGTGAGTCTGGGTGTGCTTTTAGGGAGAAAGGGAAGCACAGGCCTTGTGAGGTGTGGGCATGGAACGGTTTCTCTATGGCCCTGATCCAGAGTAGAGGAGAAGTCCTCAAACTGTAGGTCCTGATCCCAAGTGGAATCGCAAGAGCAGCAGATGGGGTTGCATGCCTGGAACTGCCTCCATTGTGTTGTCTCTTGTTATGGAAGCTTGCACAGCAGAAGCTAATGCTGCCACCTCCTTGTTCCCCCACCCTGAAAGAAGACACGTGACACCGTTTTGTGGATTAAAATAAGGCCGCACCAATTTTATTAGCCTTGTCGGGGGGGAGGGGGCTATACCACTCCGGTCCTGCCAAACCTACGTCTAACTTATAACTTGGGTAAGTAAACTAAAGGCGGTCTGATGTCTCTCAGTACCGCAACAACACTAACTATAGCTGCTGCAATGTCACACCTGTCGGGCCACCCCCGGCCGGATCAGGATGCCCTTCCTTCCGTGACCCGAGGAAGGAATTGAGGGGCAGCCGGTGATGACCCTGGACCGCCCCTGTCCTGGGGCCCATACACCGGCCCCCACCCTTTTCCTGGGTCCACCGCGATGCTGGCCGGTCAAGCTCTAGCATTCGGGTGTACCCCATCTCTTAAGGAGATGACCTGGCAGCAGACTATCCCTACCCCTAACTGTCTAACTCGCAGGACCCCTGCCACTAGAGATTGCCAGCGTTGCTTGGCTAATCTCGCCCCCCCGCCCCCGACTCACCCAATATCATGCTCAATTTCTGTTGAATGGCTACTAGGTACAACTCCAAACCTTCATCTGACAGATGCACCCCATCCGGCCGGTAAAGCTCCGGCCGGGAATATTTAATCCCGGGGTGTCTAATTGTGTCACCCCCCAAATCAGCCACTAATTTCTCCACCTCTTTGTTTATCTTTCTCCTTGCCTTATCCACTTTGCTGGGGCGCACGGCATTTCTCCACCTGATTCTTTCGAGCATCTCAGACCACACAATCCTTGTACTGGGGAGAAGTCGACGTGCCTCCCAGAGGTCCCTTTTTATACAGGTGGCCAGATGTAAACCTGTTTCCACCGGGATGTTGTTCTCCCCCAGATGTACAACCAACACGTCTGGATGCGCCTCTTTCGCTAGGGCGTGGACAACCGGCAGGAATTGAGCCCATCTCATTCCGCTTCTTCCTTTCCACGCCACTTCAGCGAGATGTCCCAAGCCCAGCTGGGTTCCCCAATACGAGCGTCCAGCTCGCTTTCCGGCCCAGTAGACCATACTGTGGCCAACGATCACGACTCTCCGCCGTCGTGAAGGCAGTTCCCCTCCTATGAGAGACAAAATCCTGTTATCATACAATTCCAACTCCCTCCTCCCGTCGCCTCATGCTAGGTGATTACTCCAGATTCACTTTTCTCACATAAGTGCGAAATGCTCTGGACTTCCATCGGCCGATGGACTTAACCTGCTCCTCGGACAGACCTGCCGCTGCCGCGCTGCTTGCTGCGCCTATTCTGAACGAGTGGGAACTAAATACCTGAGGCGGGAGGTTTCCCTTTTTTAGTGCTCTCCTCAACACTGCTGAAAATTGGAATCTCGTTACCCAGGCCCTGTTCTTATGTATGTACAGTTGACCTTGCCCTACAGGGCGAAGCTGCAAGTAATCTTCCAAAGCTACCACTGGGCACAGTTGATCGTCAACTAATCTTGCCAATCTCACTACTTGCCCTCTTCTGTACTTATCTGTCTTGGATCCCCTCAGCAAAACCTCCAGACCTTGCACACCCACCTGGATGTCCTCTATGCCGACCACGACCCCTCCTTGATTCCTTGACGAATCAGCCGTAATTTCACTTACCCGGAACGCTCCGAAAAAAGCCATTTTAAACAAGCTCTTAAAGGTTACACACTCGAAGGCCGAGAAACAGATCTCAGGAAGCTGATTGCAAATTTGCTGCAATATCTTCGGGGTTATGGGCTGCCTAGCGTCGGGCCCCTGCGGGAATTCCCTGTGCCACCCCTCCAACATTTTCCTAACCAAAAAACCTTCACTGGGGGATGTAAAACCTGCCAACTTATTATAAAAGGCTAAAGCCGCCAATTTTCCCGAAATTGTTCGGGGTGCTAGTCCCTTCTTTTTTAGGCTAATTGCAAACTGTATTAATTGGGCCTCCGTAATAGGAAATTGGGCCGCCCAGCCTTTTTTCCCCCGGTAATTTTGGAATTCGCCCAGGGCTTGAGAATATGCAGCTCTAGTGCGGGGCGCCAGCGACCCTTGCACTGCCTGGAACATCTCTAGTATCCAATGTCCCAAATCGCTGGCGGAAGTTCCTCCGGATCCTGTCTGGCTTCCGGCGCCAAATGCCTGAACCGCTCCATCTGCTGGCGAGAGAGTGCGTCGGCAATCCCGTTGCTAATGCCCGGGACGTGCCTGGCCGTAAACAAAATGTTACTGCCCAGGCACTGCCGCACGAAGGCTCTCACCAGCCCCATAACCCTTGTGGAGCGGGATGACATTGAATTCAGTACGTGGACCACTGCTAGGTTATCGCACCAAAACAGAATTGTTTTGTTTGCGAATTCCCTCTCCCATACGTGGACTGCGACCACTATTGGGAACAGTTCCAGAAAGGTGAGGTCCCTGGTCACTCCCTCCCTGGCCCATTGCATTGGCCATGGGGCAGCGCACCATCTGCCCGCCCAGTAAAGCCCGAAACCCAGAGAGCCGGCGGAGTCAGATTGTACCTGCATGCTTGCTTCTAACAACCACTTCTGCCTCCAAATACTAATACCATTAAACGAGTGGAGGAAGTGGCGCCATGTCTGAAGGTCTTCCTTCATCTCTGCTGTTATCCGGACATGGCAATGGCCCCTTAAATTGCTACCCACCTTCGCATATAGTCGTGACAAAAATGCTCGCCCAGGAGCAACCACCCTACAAGCGAAGTTGAGACTACCCAATAAGGACTGTAACTGCCTTACAGTTGCTTTTGGTTTTCTTAAGATACCATCTATGTCATCGCCTAATGCAGCCAACTTATCCTGGGGCAGGCGTGACACCTGCTCATTGGTATCCAGCTCTATACCTAGAAAAGTCAAGACTGATGCCGGACCCACCGTTTTTTCCGGGGCCAATGGGACACCCAACTCGCTGGCTAAACTTTGAAACGCTTCCAAGGCTGATTCACAATCTCTTGTCCCCGGTGCACCCAAAAACATAAAATCATCGATATAGTGAATAATATATCGTGACCGCGACCTCTGGCGTACCAACCATTCCAGCAAGGAGCTAAAGCGCTCAAAGGCCGAACAAGAGATCGAGCACCCCATGGGCATCGCCTTGTCGTAATAAAACTGGCCTCTAAACTGGAAACCTAGAAGTTTATAACTCCCGGGGTGGACTGGCAAGAGCCGAAATGCTGATTTTATATCGCATTTCGCTAAGAGCGCCCCCTTCCCGCACTCCCTTGCCATCTCGATTGCCATGTCCAGGGAGGCATACCGCACTGAGCAAAGCTCGTGCGGGATCGCGTCATTGACCGAGTATCCCTTAGGGTGGGACAGATGGTGAATGAGACGGAACTCCCCCGGTAGTTTCTTGGGTACCAACCCCAGAGGGGATACGTGCAGATCGGGAAAAGGGGGCGAAGCGAAAGGACCCGCTATACGGCCCTCTGCCCGCTCCTTGTGAAGTTTGGCGGCTACCAAATCCTCATTACCTCTTACTGATTGCAAGTTCCGTACCCTAGCCCTCGGATGTTTAAATTCCGAGGGGATCACAAAACCGTCTCGGAAACCGGCTACGACGTATTCCACCTCCTTTACTAGCGGGCATCCCCTCAAAGCCTGTGCCAGGGCCTTATGCCTGACTGGGGTTGGGGCCCTTGGCTCCTCCCTGCTGCTGCGGGCCCCGTGAACTCGGCCTATTCTGTTGCCTGCCTCGAGGTGATGACCGCTGCCGGCTGCATTGGGTCGCTGAATGTCCCCCCCCGCATTGGGAACAGGCGTGCCGAAACCGGCACGGGGAGCGGGCGCAACCCCCAGACTCGTTGAAATCCCAACAAGTCCCCCCTTTTTGGTTGCCTCGGCGCCCTCCCGTCCGAAAGGGTTCGTTCATTGGGGCCACTCCTCCTCTGACTAGGGTGTGACCACTATCTGTTCTGTGGGCCCCTGCTGTGTTGGACATACATACCAACCACAGGTCCTGAGCATACACGTCCCACCTTAACCCCGGTGTTATAGCCGCTCTCTTTCGAAACCCTTCGTCGTAGCAGAGCCATGCCCCAGGGTTACCAGAATCGTAGGCTCTGCGAACTATGTCTTGGTATTTGATGAGCTCGGCCGCCCGGTCGGGCGTTGCCTGGACCATCACTCCCAACAAGACAGAAAATGAAGCTGACCAATTCGCCCAATTCCTGTCTACCTTGGGGTGCTTAAACCGCTCCTTTTCTTTCTCTCTATCCGAAGCGCTGGGATCGAGCACCGGTTCGGTGTATAACAGGGAGAACACATCTACATATTCTCCCTTCCAGATTTTATCCCGGGTATGTTGGGCCAGGTGAGCTCCTATCGGTTCCCCTAGGGGGGCCCATGCCCCTGGCTCGGCTTGGGCCGCCACCGTTTGAGCCGCACTGGTGTGACCCCCCACGCAACTGTCCTTGTCCAGCCCCATTACCGCCCTGTTCTGACTTGTTCCACCCTCACTCCCAGGCGCTACATTTACGGCCCTTTGGGTCCCAGTGGGGTCGGGTTCCGGCCATGGGGCCCACGCTCCCGTCCAACCCAGCCTTCTTGGCGTCGGTGTGTTGGACTGGGCTGTTCTCTCACCCCCAGCACCCCCTTTCCACCCGCATTCACAGGGGTTGCATTGCCAACACCTACCCGGGTTTCCGTGACTTGTGCTGGCTCCTACATTCTCCCTCGGCGCTGCTACCGGCCTCGCTCGCGATGGTTGTCCGCTTCCTCCTGCTTCCGCAGACGCCTGCTCTTCGGCCCGGTCTCGCCCATGCTGCTCCTGCGTCATCCCTGCTGGCTGGCGTCCCTCTGCGATCTCCGTCACCCTGCCTTCCAACGCGGTAACCCGACCCATGAACTCGTTGAGGGTGCGCAGAACGACCTCCAATTGATCCTCCCGCGCTCGCCGGCTTGGCGGTTCATCCACTCGGTCCCTGTTAGGAGACAACTGCCGCCTTCCCCCCCGCCGGGGCGGGGAGGAAGGCCTTGGTGGGGTCTGCCCTCCTTGCCTCGCCCCACCATCATGCCCTTCACCTCCGCCCCCCCCTATATCCACTGGGGGCTGGTCCACCTGCGGGGTCACCTCACCCCTGAAGCGGGCAGGCGGTTGCGCTCTGCGCGTGCTGCTCCTGACCCCTGTATTCGGGCTTTCCCCTACTTCATGGCCAGGGTCCTCCTGGCTCCCGTCTCGGTTCACTCCTTCCCCTCCTACTTCTGCAACTTGATCCCCCTGATTCGCACCGGCCCCGGCCCCCGGGCCCAGCCACCCGGCGCTCGCAGGGATCGGTGTTGCCGCCTCTCGTGGGGCCCGCTCAGTCTGAGCCTGACCTTGGCTGCCACCTGCAAGCAGCTGATCAAGGGCATCAAGGACCCCCTCACACCCCGCCATTCGCGCTTGAAGGGCCTCCAGCACCTCCTCCACTCTTTTGGCCAAGGCCTTCTTTGCCGGGCCTTTGCCTTTCTTATTGCCTCCACCCTTCATCTCCAGGTGCCCCTAGGGATCCGCTCTACTCAGCCACGCAGAACTCGTGCCTGCTCCTCAAAAAACCCCTTCAGTGTGCCCCTTTCAGGCACAGTGCCTTCGTTTCCCCCCCTTAAAAAGGGGGTACTGGATGGGATGGGAATCACCCCGTGGCCTCCCGAGCCTAGGGGCCCAGCCAACACGAGGGTTCCCTACCCCCGTTAATTTCCCGTGGGAGGGGGGGGAGCCACCCAGAGCTCCCCGAACCGGTGGGGGGGGGGCGAGGCACTCACTGCCAAAGTCCCTTTACACTTGCAGCCACGCTGCTCCTGCGCCCGCAGCCTCAACCGCGCTGCCTCTGCAATGCCCCAACCGTGCCTGATCTTCTCTCACAGGCCGAAGCAAGCCTTGCTCTCGGCACACTGCTTCTCCGTTGGTGCCTGGGCACGAATGCCTAACCTCGCCCCAGGCACAAGATGGCGGCCGCGAGCTCCCGTTCTCGCGAGAGCTCGCTTCGCGCCGCTTTTTCCGCCGTGCGCCCGCCCCCGCACGTGCCTCCTTCAGCGCAGCGGGGGAGGAACAACAGCCGCCGCCCCCAAGCTGTTCCCCTGCGGGGAGAGCAGGTAAGGCGACGGGCATTAGCATCAGGTCTGGCATGGCAGCTTGCTGCTGCTGTTTTGGATCTGATGCAGGGAAGAGGAGAAGGGGGAGGAAGGAGAGAAAGTGTCACTCCTTGAAGCCTCATTACCTTGCCTTTCCTGGTTCTGAGTATCCATGCCGGGGGGGGGGGGAGCAGGGAGTGGATTCTGCTGCCTGAGGAAAAGTGTCTGAGATGGTGAGAGCTTAAAGGGAGCACTGAAGTGAGAAGAACATTTGGTATCCATGAGTAATACCTGCAATTTTGAGTAGTCTGTGGGTGTCCAGGAACTGAATTGGGCACTCAGTTACCAGAAATACCAGGTATTACCTTTACCAGTTTTCTGTTTTACTAACCCGTTTTGGTAATGGACAACTAATAAATTGGTACAGGAGGACGGTAAATCAGTTCATCGGGTATCCCATCGGGCACTGTAGTTCTCAAAGATCCAGTGTAGCCTAGTGAAGTTGGACCTGGGAGACCAGGGTTTGAATCCCATCTTAGCTATGAACTCACTGCATGGCCTTGAGCAAGTCACTATCTCTCAGCCTCAGTTCCCCATCTGTACAATGGGAATAATTATAACCTACCTTAGAGGGTTAGGAAAGGGCTGTACAGATACAAAACAGGATTATAAAGATATGTTAACATTGTCCACTTCTTGTCATGAACTATTCACACTAAAAAGGATTGGAAAAGTCCTAATTAAATATCTTAGTTCTAAGAAGGCTTGGATAAGTTCTTAGAGGATCAGTCCATACATGGCTATTAGTCGAGAAGGATGTGGAACAACCTGAGGCTGGGGCTACCTAGCAGGAAATGGATCATTCCATTCTGACTTGTTGTTATGCACTTCACTGAAGCAACTGATGATTTCATTTTCAGAAATTGGATGCTGGGTTAGATGAACCATTGGTTTGGGAAGTACTGCCCTTCTTATGTTCTTATTGCTATATGTAATAATCCCACAGTGGAATTGTAGATTCCCTGTAAATAGGTAGGTGCACACTATGCCTTATCAAAAAGCTACAGTTCTCAGGAACAGGAGAGAAATGCTTTTGAGCGTGATTGTAATGTTGCATTTCATCATGAAAGAGGATTTTTTTTTTTGCTGTAACAACATCAGATAGGAAGAGAAGTGGTAAACTTTCATCTCAAACACTCAATCAAACTAAGAGTCTTTTTTGTCTTGCTTGTTATAGAAATTGAGAGGGAAGGTAGTGATTCTGTGTGTGTGTGTGTGTGTGTGTGTGTAGAGAGAGAGAGAGAGAGGTGGGAGGGAAGAAGGAGATGTAAATCTGTATTTGATGACAGAGCAGCATATTTTTAGAGATTTCACTTTCTAGAGAGAGAGTGATGAATTTTTGGAAGACTGAAGCAAAATAGAAACAGCATCTTTAATATGACCACTGTCAGGACTGCAGTAGCGCTCTAGAAATGATACATAGGGTATTTTCAGACGTGACGTTGACACGGTGAACCACGGTGAATACCCACCTGTGGTCACCGTGTCCCGCACGTCTGTTTGCGGCGCGCCAGATGTTGGCCACGGTCAATCGGCACATGGGGTTCGTTTGAACCACGCTTCCCGGGCTAGCCGGGGGAAGGTCCCGGGAAGCGTGGTCAAACGGACCCCGGGCCGTGGCCAAGTAAAAGTAACGTCTGGCCGCGTGCCACGGCCCGGGATCCCCGGCGGGATCCCGGGCCGTGGCACGATCGGCCGGACGCGGCGGCCGCATTGGCCCCGCCGCCCGCCCGTCTCCTCGGAGGGCGGGCGGCGGGGTGCGTGGAGGGGGCGGGGCCNGCCGGACGCGGCAGCCGCATTGGCCCCGCCGCCCGCCCGTCTCCTCGGAGGGCGGGCGGCGGGGTGTGTGGAGGGGGCGGGGCCGTGCGGCCGCACGTTGCGCCGCGCGGCCCCTCCCACTTTCCCCGCCGGGATCCCCCCGGCACGTCTGTTGTGACGTTACGGGGTGACCCCGGCGGGGAACGAAGCCGGTGGTGCCGGTACGGGGCCAAAGGGCCCCGTATCGTCTGAAAGTACCCATAGCATGCTCTTGCAAGGGTTCTCAAGAATCTCGTGAGTTTCTTGAGAAACCTCAAAAAACGTTCTGCGCATGCGTGAAATGGCCACCGTGGCCAAAAAGGCATTCACAGAATATATATTTCTTTTTGTTGTTGTTAAAGAAAAATCATTTATTTATTTTTAAAGACTTCTGACTGAAAATGGATTTTTAGCCAAGTGCATGGAATTCTGAAAGCAAGGTCTTAACTGTCATCTTAGCAAAAGGTAACAGTTCCCAAGTGAATTTCCCAAGAAATTCCACTAGCGGAAAGACATTAAGAATGACATGAGATATTGGGGTCCCCCCAATTAGACCACTATTGATATTGGTCTTTCATACCAGCAATAGAAAAACTCATTCCCATAAAACTAATCCCATATGTGCCTTGCTCTCCATGCTCTGGAGTGGCCTCTGTGGCCCACTGTAGGTGGCCTTCTCAAGATCCCCCATGTGGTCTGGTGGGCCACTATGGGGTGGGCATTCTTAGTAGCTGCATCTAGGCTGTGGAACTCCCTCCCGGTGGAGACCCAGGTTGCCCCACATCTCCCCTCCTTCCATTGTATTTGTAAAACCTGGGTGTTCTGCCTGGCTTTTGGCGAGGGAGATGGGGTGTAGGGTGGATAGGGGGGAGAGGAAGGGGGGCAGTTTGGTTTGTGCCTTCCCTTTTTATTGTATTTTATGGTTTTATTGTTTTATGTGTTTTAATATTGTTAGCTGCCCCAGGCTGCTTGGAGCAGGAGGAGCGGGGTATTAAATGATTTTATAAATAAATAATAAATAAATCTGTCCCCTGATCTAGATTCAGAAACCCCTGCCAGATCTCTGTGACCTATTGTCAAACCTTGGCATTTATGTTTCTATTAGCTGGCCTAATGTTGAGAATCTACTTGTTACATAGGATTTGGGGGGAAAGGAGCAAAGCAGGCAGCATCCCACCATGGAAGCATTTTGTTTACTTCCTTGCATTCTATATGGAGACTGAAAAGTCCCACTGTAAAGCAAAATAACCACAGAGCTGTAAGGAATCTCAAGGGCTCTTTCATCCAGCCCCCTACCATTAAGCAGGATCCCCAGTGCCTATACCATCCCTGGAATATACCTGTCTAACCTAATTTTAAAGCCCTCCAGTGTTTGGGTCTTCACAAGCTCCCTTGGCAAGTTATTTCACTGCCTAACTGTTCTGGCAGTTTAAAAATTCTTCCTAATGTTTAGCCTAAATCTTTTTTCCTTTAATTTTATTCCAGTACCTCTAGTCCTATGCTCAGTGGGCAGAGAGGACAACTGGGCACCATTTTTCTTTATAGGAGGGCTGATTTCTGAATACCTCTCAATTCTGATTTCGATTAGTACTAGGAGTTTCATCTGGTCAGAATCAATTCTAATTCCAAATTGGGCCAGAAGAAATAAAAATTAAAAATAAATAAAAAGGCCAGTGCACATACACAAAATGGCCGCTGGGCTAGTTTGTGCACACACAATGGCCTTTAAAAAAAATAAAATTAATTAACCAGGGGTCAGATCAGAATATTTTATGATCAGAAATCCAGTCAAAATTTTAAACAAATGTTCTGTTTTTGCAGAAATGTCCCTGATGAAAACAGAACAGTTGTTTTGATTCAGCCCGAGCTTATAGCAGCCGTTTACATATTTGAAAACTGTAATCCCCACCCCCTTACTCTTCTTTCTTTGAGGCTAAACATTCCCAGATCCTTCAGTCTGTCTTCGAAGGTCTTTCCCTCCGTCCTCCATACCATCCTTGTTGTTTTCCTCTGAACCCTCTCCAGCTTGGCAATGTCCTTCTTAAAGTGAGACCCCCCTAAGACTGGATACGGTAGTAAGTGCTTTCAAGGAGGAAAGGAAAGGCTCCTAATGGCCACCCTTTTTTGTTACAATTTAATCTGTCCTGGTAATTATAAATTGGGGAAAGTAGTTCAAATGAACCTAGTGATGTAGCCAAGAAATAACTGATGTGTATACCCGAGGCCCTACGCCCTCACAAAGAAAATTATCCTATACAACAAATGGAGTTGAAAGAGCAAGTGGAGATAAATGACTTGCAGCATGCACATGTTTCAAAAAGATAACTGTAGAAAACCATGTGCATCCATAATTGAGATGAAACGACAACCGGTGAGGGATATAATAGCTTAGATGCTATTTTTGCTTCAAATCGCCCACTTTTCAGCAACTAATTTATCAGGATGAATGGCTTTAGCTTTTATACCCAAATAATTGACTCATCACCTTTCTAATGACAGTTTTAGGGCTTGCTGTCACTAGGTACAAAGGTATACAGTATAATCTTCCAAATCTGGATCCTAGTAAACAATTATCATCCTGGACATGCTTTATGGCCCCATTCATTAATATGGGTGTAGGGCTGGAGGGGTATGTGTTTTCCTATAAGTTTTACCTTTTGGGTATTATTCTGAGTTAGCTATTTTGTTGCCCAATTCCTGGGTAGACAAAACCTTGACAGAATTGTAGTTTTCCTCCATGTAACTAGGGTTATCACCTCTCTAGGTTTTCCACAGAGACTCCAGGTTTTGACCCAGAAGGTGTAATCACGCAAGATGGTGCCCCACTTTTACCATCCCTTTGCCTCTCTTTTCTCAGGACTCACCACCTGTCTGAACAGGATCAACCAGATGTTCACCCCACATTGGGCAGGGGCTGCCACTGTTGGCATCACCTACATTATCGAGGAGTACACCTTGCTGGGAAACCAAGCCCAAAGTGGGGTAAGGAGAAAATGTCAGGTAGCCTCCCATGTGAAAGACCCTCAGCAGACATGCCTGCAAACAGGGCTGTCCCCGCCATAGAAAAGGTCACAGTGCCAGCAAAGCTTCCCCCCTTCCCCCCCCCCGGGTGTTAGGTGGGATGGGGTAGAAGAGGGGAAAGGGAAGGGAAGGAGTAGTAGGGTTAAGCCCTTGACTAGATTTCCAACTCTCTGGTGATACCACGGAGTAGGTAATTCCTTCAGGGTCTTGTTTGGGCTTTCTCTCAATGACTGAGAGCAACCTGGATCATCACAGTGAAAGAGAGGAAGAGTATGCTCAAGGTACAAAGACAGGTAAGGACAAACAAGAATAACACTACTCACAAACTCCAAGGGTTCCAGGGCACTGTGATAAGACTGGTGTGAAGTGGAGGATCCCAGGTTTCCCAAAGGAGTGACGAGGAGAGGAAGGGAAGGAAAGGGGGAAGGGAAAGAGGACAGGACTAGCACTCAGGGATGTGGGAGGGGGGGGGAAAGGGAATAAGGAAACAAGGTAAGTGAAGGAAAAACTAGGCAGGCAGTCAAGACACACTCACCTAACTAGAACAAGAACACTGAAGGGGAAGTGGGGAGACAAGCACACAAGCAAGCAGTTACAGAGGGGGGAACAAACAGTAACAAGGCACAAAGATCAAGGTATAGCAAGCAATGAGCAAGAAAGGGGCCAGCCTCTCAAATGATTACCAGTGGGGATCTGCTGCCCTGCACCGGTACCTTTATACTAACAGGCCAGGTGTGGGCAATTAGGTTAGAGTCATGGCTCCTAGCATCCTACGCTGCCCTACCAGTCTCACGCTGCATCTGGGCAGGGTCAGCATCCGAGCCCCAAACAGAGGAGTCGTAGGCTGTGGCGGCTGCCCTGACAGTCTCATGCTCCGTCTGGGCAGGGCCAAGTCTGATGGCCCTGCGGCAAGTTTCTGCGGAGGCTGTGCTTGGCCCGCCACGTCTCCATTGCCTACAGCTGGGGTGCTGCCCCTGGTGTTTCCTTCAGTTTGCCTAGCAACCCGCTGCTCACTAAACAATCTGCGCGAGCTACGGTGTGGTGTAACAGTACCTCCCTTCCCCCGTCCAAGGCTCCCCCCACCAACCACTATAGGAAGACCCAGCTTGGATGGGTGATGCCTATGAAAAGTGAGTATCAGTTGGGGGGCATGCACATTCATAGCTAACTCCCAGGAATGCTCTGACAGCCCATAATGCTTCCAATCAATAAGATAGTATAATTGAGAGCTGACGAACCTCGTACTCTGGGTGCCCTCGCAATAGGATTGAGGAGGAGGAGCAGCTTGCTGTAGAGCATAATGGGGCGGTCGAGCTTTCTATAAAAGATAAATATGGAACAAGGGATGAATGCGGAGGTGGGCAGGAAGGGCTATGGTATAAATGACATTATTTAATTTACGGTTTATCGGGAAGGGGCTCATATAGGCATCGTCTAATTTGACTGAGGGATGTATAGAAGGATTATTCTTCTGTCTTACCCACACTAGGTCTCCCAACTGCAGAGGGGGGCCTGGGAGACATCGCTTATCCGCATTGGCCTAGTATCTTTTGTGTGCTTCCAGTAAACACTGTTGTGCTGTTTGTTGTGTCTTCTTGATTTGGGTAACCAGAGTCCCAGCTTCAGGAACGGTAGTAGTGGTTACATCTGGAAACAGAGAGGGGGGTGAAAATGATAGGACACATAAAAGGGAGAATTCCTTAAAGAGGCATTAGGCCCATTGTTGTAGGTGAATTCAGTGAGGGGAAGTTGTTTCACCCAATCATCCTGGAGGTAAGTGCAGAAGCAGCAGAGATACTGTTTGATATATTGATTTACTCACTTCACCTGACCATTTGGCTGCAGATGGTAAGCCATGGTGGGTCTTAACTTTACCCCGAGGAGTGTGAAGAAGGCCTTCCAAAACAGCGAAATAAATCGAGGTCCTCTATCCGACATGATTTCTCGTGGTAGTCCGTGCAGACTTACTGGAGAAGTAGTTCCATGGTCTGTTTTGTTGTGGGTAACCCTTTACAGGGTATAAAATGTCCCATCTTGGTAAAGTAATCTATAACCACAAGAATAGTATTGTAGGTCTCCGACTTTGGTAGACTAACTATAAAATCCATCACAACTTTCTACCATGGGCCTTTAGGGTGTTCAGTCAATTGTAGTAATCCCAAAGGTAATTGATAGGGAGTTTTAGTATGAGCGCAGGTAGGGCATTCTTGGACATAGCACTAGACTTCTCGGTTTACCCCAGGCCACCAGAAGGTTTGAAGGATAAGAGACAATATCCTTCAATGTCTGGGATGTCCCCCAACAGGGAATCATGATGCGTCCATAACACATGGGGTCTGTACCTGGGGGGGTATGACTATATGCCCTTGATGGTAATACAAACCCTGTTTTTAGTTGATATCCTTGTTGAGGACATTCTTTTTTGCTTATGATTTTTAGTTGTTGCCTCAAATGCTGTGGGTGAAAGGATGAATCCATTGGGCTCTTTGTTCTTTTCGTCTTTGGTGTAGCATCTAGATAAGGCGTCCACCATCGTATTTTGAGATCCTGGCCGATACTGAATTCTAAAACAGAAGCAAGAAAAGAACAGGGCCCAATGGGCAAGTCTGGCACTATTAATTTGAGCTGTCTGCATGAAGGTTAGATTTTTATGATCTGTGAGAACGAGGACAGGGTGAGGCCCACCTTCCAAAAAATGCCTCCAAGCCTCAAATGCTGTTTTAATTGCTAACAGTTCCTTATCCAAGATGGTATAATTCTTTTCTGCTGCTGTTAGCTGGCGGGAGTAGAAAGCACATGGCAGTTTAAGTCGTTTGGGTCCCTGGGATTGGATCAATACTGCCCGGACAGCAGTATCTGAAGGATCTGCTTCCACTACGAACAGTCTGGTGACATGTAAAATAGGGGCAGACACAAATGCTAATTTTAAATAATCAAAGGCTTGTTGTTGAGGGATTAACCACTTATGTTTAATTCCCTTTTTAAGTAAGGCAGTCAGTTGTGTTGTTCAGAGAGCATAACAGGAGATGTACTGCCGATAATAGTTCGTGCTCCCTAGAAAAATTTGTAGCGCTTTCACTGATGTAGGGGCAGACCATGTTTGTATCGCCTCAACTTTACTGGAGTCCATTTGTATCCCTTCTGAGTAGATTATGAATACCAAAAAGGGAACTGAGGTAACATGGAACACACAGTTCTCCAGTTTACAATATAATTTATGAGTTCGTAGTCTCTTTAACACCGTACGCATGTGGCCAATGTGTTCTGACCTAGATGCGGAAAAGACAAGGATATCATCCAAATATGCGATAACAAGGACATCCAACAAGTCTCTAAGAATGTCATTTATAAAATGTTGGAAGGTAGTAGGAGTGCTGACGAGACCAAATGGCATGACTAGATACTCAAAGTGTCTGAATCTAGTCCGGAAGGTGGTTTTCCATTCGTCTCCTTTTCTGATATGGACTAAATTATAGCCCTCCCTCCACCCCCTTCAAGTCTAATTAGGTAAAAATCCATGCCCCCTGCAATTTTCCCAAAAGTTCTGGAATCAAAGGTAAGGGGTATCTATTTTTAATGGTGATATTATTCAAGCCCCAATAATCTAAGCAGGGACAAAGGTCTCCTTCCTTTTTAGGGACAAAAATAAAGGGGCTCCTACGGGGGATGAAGAATGTCAGATAAATCCTTTTGCTAGATTGTCTTTTGCTAGATTGTCTTTGTCTGCAAGGTTTCCATCTCTCCTGGAGATAAATTATAAATTCTCCCATAAGGAGGTTCCGTACTTGGAATTATATCTATGGGGCAATCGTATGGCCTGTGAGGTGGAAGGTCGGAGACTTCTTATTTGCTAAAACCCTCTGAGAGGTCCTGGTAAGGTATGGGAATTTCAGGGTTTAAGGAAGGGGGTTGAACAACATTAATAGCTTTTGAAAACGTGAACGGGACAATACAGTGTTGTTGACAATACGTAGAAGGGAACATTATTTTATGGGAAGACCATTCAATTGTGGGGTTATGCTGTTGCAACCAGGGGAATCCAAGGACAAGGGAAAACAGAGGTAAGGTTGATATCAAACTCCAGAATCCACAAGAGCCTTGACTATTAACGATTTAGTAGGTTATAATTGCAAGGTCACAGACATATAGCTGTCTAACTGGTCCATGTACTCCATGAACCCAATGTCTGGGGTAACGTTTACTCACCGAGAGGCCCCCAGCTCCTCCCAGTTTGCTGCGTTTCCCGAACGTGGTTGGCAAAGTGGTTTAGATGGGCATTCTCTAGAGAAATGAGAACCTGCTCCACAATAAAAACAGAGCTGTAGTTGTCTTCATTTCCCCCATTCTTTTGCACTCAAGGGTCCCCTAACCACCCCTATTTGCATTGGTTCTGCCCTGAGCCACCAGAGTGGGTCATTAGTGAGGGTGAGGGACCGCTATGTAGCTTAAAGCTTATCCCTTTCCCCTGATCTCTTTGTTTCTCTTTCTCTCAGTCAATCTTTCATCAATATGAAGAGATAAAGTAACTATCTCTTCTAGCATTTCTGGGGTAGTTACGGCACCAGCCAATTGATCCTTGATTTCATCATTAAGACCCTGGCGGAACAGCGCCTGGAGCACAGAGTCACCCCACCCCAGGTCAAATGCAAGTTTTCGAAATTGGGTGATATAATCAAGCAAAGGAGCCTTCCTTTGTTTTAAATGGAGGATTGTTTGTTCAGCATCCCTGACGTGGTGGGGATAATCAAACAAGAACAAAATTGCTTGAGAAAGCCTTTATAGTCTTTTAATAAGACATCATTGGAAGCCAGAAGAGGGGTTAGGGTTAAGGCCACTCCACCAAATAGGGATATGCGAACAGAACCGAGTTCGGCAATTCGGTTCTGTTCAGTTCAAAAATCGAGTTCAGTTTGAAAGTTCCGTTCGGTCGACCGAACTATTCAAGTTTGGTCAAATTCCAAACTTCTGAATCGAGTTCATACATTCAAAACCTGGGTTTTTTGCAATCCAAACTGGTTCAGATTTGACCAAACAGTTCAGTCAAATTCAAGTTCGGTTAGAAAGTTCGGTCGACTGAACTATTCGAGTTTGGTCCGAACTCCAAACTGCGTTCACACATCCCTACCACCCAAGAGTCCAATAAGAAAAGAGACCTTAGCTTGGTCAGTTCCATAAGTTAATCGTTGGGTCTGGAACGTAAGGTTGCATAGAGCCAAAAATCCTTGACATAATTTCCTATCTCCATAAAACTTATCTGGCCTGGGTGCCTCAGGTTCCCTGGGTATGGGAGCTGTTGGAGTGGCAAGTACAGGAGGTTGAGGAACTTCAGGGACCACAGGTGCTCCCTCATTCTTCATAGTGGAGGTTTTATAATAATAATAATAATAATAATAATAATAATAATAAATAAATAACATTTATTGCTTAGCCTATTTTGCCATTGCAAACATCATATAAATAACCATACACATAACAATAACAAATATTAAGAATAAATATAACAGTAAGCCTGAATAAATGTTTACCAGTCAAATCACTCCATGGGGCCAGCATAAACATTGGAATCTTTGTAAAGTATAAATGATTATTTGCTATATAATAACTTTCATTTTCAACTTCATCATATGAACTAACCCCAAATATTGAGCCACTTTCTCCATATCTACAGTGGAACGATTGCCCAGGAGGGAGCCCACATAAAACTCGGATGGCCTTCCCGGGAAAGGGGCTATCAAAGGAGAAATGTATTTCTTGTGAACCCCAGTATACAGGGGGCATTCCAATAGGATATGTTCCAATGATTCAACTTTTTTAAAACTACACTGGCACAAGCGCTCTGCCAATGGGGTTCCCCTATATCTACCTTCCACCAAAGCTGAAGGGAAGGAGTTAATCTAGCCAGCAAAAATAACCTTATTTTCTTTTGGAGTAGACTACCATTCAAATAAGACATAGGGGAATTAGTTCTATTGGCAATCTGCGGGTAAAAACCCAGAGCCCTACATTCTCCAATTAAGGATCTTGTTTCCTGCCAAATGTTATGAGACAGTCTTTCTGACAACAACTTTTTGACTCCTTTAAATCCCAGAGGAACGAGGGCCTCTGGGTTATAACCCAATCAATTTACTTTGTCTACAACTGACTTGACCCACAAATTCGGGGTCTTATCCTCAATGACTAGTTGGGAATGGTGCAGTAATTTTAAGGAGAAGTCGTAATCAATAATTTACTGCTCCTAGATAGATCCTCTCGTATAAGGGTAATAGACCACATTTCAAACACAGGGCTAAATTGTTTGCCCCAGGAGGGGTGGACAATAAAGACCTAATAAAGCCAGATTGTCATTTTTCCAAGCCTTTGATTTTACCTAATGCCCACAGATGTGCTCCATATAACATTTGGGGTATACATTTTTTGATAAAAATGTTGATCGCTTGGGTAACCAAATTACACACACACACCCCTTGACTTAAAGAAGGACACTAAAGCTTTAATTAATTGTTGGGCCTTATCTTGTGTTGCCTGAAACTGCATTGACCAACCGCCATTTGCTTGAAAGAGGAGTCCCAGATATCTATAGATCCGGACTTGTTCTATTTCCTTGTTATCTATAAACCATTTGTGTCTCAATTTCTTATGAGAAAAGACCAAAACCTTGGACTTATCATAGTTAATTTCCAGAAGGTTTTTACGGCAATAATTCCCTAATGTCTACAGGAGGCGCCTCAAACCCACCTGGAAACATGAGAATAACATTGTGTTGTCAGCATAAAGAAGGCATGCAATGCTTATATCACCTAACTGAGGGTCATGGAAGGACATATCTGAAAACTCTTCCAGCACATCATTCAAATAAATGCTGAACAAAGTTGGAGCCAAGATACAACCCTGATTAACCCCCCTCTCAGTTTTGATTTTATTAGACAGGGCTCTGCAGCTGTTTAATCTAACCTTTATTGAGGTATCCCTATACAAACTATTTATTAAGAACAGTAGTCTCCTGTCAATATTCAATGCAGCCAGCTTTTGCCAAAGGCGCTCTCTAGTAACCATATCAAACGCTGCTCTAAGATCGATAAATGTAGCATAGAGTGCATTTGAAGGGCCCGCGTACTTCTGGATTAAATGTGAGAGCAAAAAACAATGGTCAGTTGTTGATCTCCCCTCTCTGAAGCCAATCTGTTCATTTTCAGAGGTGCATTTACCTTCAACCATTCTTTAAGTTTCAAAAGCAAATACTTCGCATAAAGTTTACTAACTATACTAAGCAAACTAATTGACCTGTAGTTTTGGGGGTTCATCGGGCCCTTCTTAAATATCGGGACCACTATAGCCTGTCCCCAGTCCACTGGGATCTTTCCAGAGGCATTAATCTCTGTGAATACAGTTTTCAGTACTGGGACCCACCATTTTATCCCAGATTTCATCAGTTCAGCCGGTACAAAGTCTGGCCCAGGTGCTTTACCGCCCTTTAGACTATTTATTAATTCTGATATCACCTCAGGGTCAACCGGCTCCCACTCCGGAATAGATGGAGGTAGATCGATTACATTAGCTTTTATACTCGGGGCAGAAAATAAAGACTCAAAATGTTCCTTCCAGGCTATAGCTGTAACATGAGTCTTACGGAACGGCAACTTTTCCTGGCTGATTTCCCTCACCAACTTCCAAAACTTTAGTGAATTCGTGTCCTTGGATGCCTTATCAAACAAATCCCATGCAAGCCTACTATAATTATCTCTCTTTAATGCCAATAGTTTCCTATACTCTCTCCTTCTAGCTGTCAAATCCTTCAGGAGACTATTTGTATGTGAAGCTCTGAATTTACAATATAAACGTCTCAACTTATTCCTCGCTTCCAAACAGTCCTCATTATACCTCACCTCCCCCCTTTTACCGGTGATCTGCCTAGACTTTATTGGCTAAAAAGGGAACGAGCCGGTCCACTAATTTCTGGTACTAGTTCACCAGTTCATCAGAGGACTTGGCCTCCAAGACTTTCTCAACATACTGTATTCCCCTAGGGGAGTACAGAATAGACATCATGCTAGACTCTAGTTCCTTCCCCCATCTTTTCCTTGCTAACCCCAATCCATTATCCAAACTAGAATTGGGAGGTTCACCATCCTCATGAGGTAAAAACCCATCTAAATTAGCTCTATTGTTGTAAAAAGTAAAAAAAAAAAAAAAAAGCAAACACCACCAAGGGTAGTTAGTCCAAATACAAGATGTCATCTTGCACTTGCAGTTCAGGCCTGTGTGCGCCTTGGGGTTTCTTTAGACATAACATCAACAGCTGTCTGAATGTGTGTTTTGACCCTGTGGTCACCATGTGGCGCTGCTTTGACACACAGCCCAAGCCCATCTTGGGGGAAGTTGGTGTTTGGTTCACCACTCGATCTCAGCACGCAAGCTCTGCCGCCTAGTTCCTCATCTTGTACCTGCTAACACGCCACGTGATATCATTAGACACAATGTTGGCCACGTGTTCAGCTGGAACACGCAAAATAGTCCTTGGGATGTAATGGTGTTCACATCGCGTGTTCAACGGGTGGCCAAATTGATGTTGGGATTCTTATGGTGCTTATGCACAACGGCCAAACACGTGCTTAGGGGTTTTGACACCCAATCTTTGTTATGCCTAAAGACACCCTAGGACAGAGCTGAAACAGGTATCCAGAACACTCCATAAACCCATTAAATATATACCCTAACTCTACTTGAACCTAAATGTCAGTTTGGATAATTTACAGTCTGACAGGTATTTGTTATTCTGTTTAAATTATTTTCATGTTTTTCAGGTTTTTCAGTCCAGTTATTTTGGTTGTTTGGTCATTTCAGTATTTCACTTACATCATTTTAGTAATATTAGTGCTATCACTACAAGTGACACAACCAAAATATCAACATGATTGTACAGCAAAAATAACTGAACTGAAAAAAACAAAACAGAATAACTGAAAAACAAACAAACAAACAGATATGAAAGTGCCTGTTTCGGTTTTGGATATTATTCAGGTACTCAAAGGGCTACCTGAAAAAGTGACTAATACCCATGGTTGATAAACCCACTATAGCCTCTTCGTGCACTTGAGACCTCGCATCTTCATGAATGTTAGACCCCTTGTCTCTCCCTCTGTTCCCCTTCCTAAGTCTCTCCCCCAGCTCCTGTCTCTCAGATTGTAAGCCC
>QEPC01007782.1:2633223-2649637 GCA_003113815.1 Sphenodon punctatus
AACTCATCCGAACATGATCCGAACTAACCGAACTGTTCGGCCATTTCGCCATTCGATGTTCGGTTTGTTCAGTATGTTCGCGTTCGGGTTTGGGTTCGAGTTCGGTCATCCGAACAGGCCGAGTTCGGGCCGAACTCCGAACTGCCGAACTGCGTTCGCCCATCCCTAGTGATCACCTCTCCTTGAATCTCAAGTTTAAATTTAGAGTGCCTAGGGTGCCGACACTGCCTAGGGGAGGGTTTCCTCCTCTGGCTAGGGCCCGCCACATAGCTGTTAAGCTCAGTGAGGCGGTTCTGCAAAGCATGGGCTCCCTTTTGGTGGAGTACCCATGCATTGGTGGGGGCCCAGAGGTGGCACATGGGGGGATTCATTTGGATATTGTTGGGGAATTCTCTGCCCTGAGCGATAAAATAACCACCTTATTGTTAGAGCATGCTTCGGGTCTGGCCAAGCCTAGAAATTTGAATCGTTATCATAAACCTTGGTATGATGCAGAATGCAGGTCACCCAGAGGGCAGATGGTATCACTTTATTTGGAGTATAGAAATGGGGGTCAGGTTTGTCCCCCTTTACAGTATTTCCAAGTCAAGCACCTTTATAAAGTCACTATCAGGGCCAAGAAGCAGGCATTCTGGGAAAATCAGTGGGGCACATTGGTAGCCTCTGCTGAAGCCCAGGATAGTAAGAAGTTCTGGTCAGTGGTTAATAGCTGGGGTAAACCTAGACCTGATATATCGCCAGTGTTGGTCTCAGAACATGTATGGATTGCCCATTTTCAAGCACTGTATGCTGCTAATCCTTCAGAGTCAGGCTTTCAGGCAAGTATGGAGGAGTTGGCTCCTTTATCCCCATAGCCGCCAGTGGAGACCAGTGAAGTGGTAGAGATTATTGGCACCTTTAAGCAGGGCAAGGCTCCGGGACCAGATTTAATATCAATCGACCTGATTAAGAACAATACAGATTGGTTTGCCCCTAGGTTGGCTGCTCTTTTCACACAAATAAATAGAACAGAAAATATCCCGGCCATTTGGGAAAAGGCGATTGTAGTACCCATTTTTAAAAAGGGTGACTGGGCCTTGCCAGCCAATTATAGGCCTATTAGCCACTACAAGTAAGATCTATGGGAAGTGACTTCTGTCGAAACGTAATGCCTGGCTGCTTCAGGCTAAAATTCTCCATCCAGAACAGGCTGGTTTTCAGAGGGGCCGCTCCACGGTCGAACACTGCCTGATTCTGCAGCAATTGATTGAAACATATGTGACTGGCAATCAAAAATTTTATGTAGCTTTTCTGGATTTGAGACAAGCTTTTGATAGGGTTCGCAGGACCATTCTTCGGGAGAAATTGGGAGCAATGGGTATAGATAAAAGGTTATTGTTCCTGTTACAGCGGTTGCATAATAATACTAAGTTTGCCTTGAAGGCCGAGAGTTCAGGCCGGTTAACAGATCTAATTCACATGTATTCTGTTGTGAGGCAAGGGTGCGTTTTAGTGCCCACACTTTTCAATTTATTTATAAATGGAGTGATTCCTCTTTTGGCTTCATCTTCCTTTTTCCCTCCTAAATTGGCAAACTGTTCAGTCAGATGCCTTTTGTATGCTGATAACATTGCAATAATGTCACAGACAAGGGTTGGCCTGAATAGACAGATGGCCTGCTTCGCAGAATTTTGTCACCAGAATAACCTGGAAATAAATCAGGACAAATAAAAAATTGTGGTTTTTTCCAGGGCACGTACATTTTCCTCCTGGTCTATAGGCAGTCATAGTGTTGCTCAGGTTGACAGCTTTCAATATTTGGGGTTAAACTTTCATGCAACAGGTTTTTGGGACAAGCATTTTGAGAAGGTACTTTCGTTAGCTAGCGGTACTGAGTTAGCTGTGTCCAAATTGTTTCTTAGCTCTGGGAGGGTGGCAGTGGTGCAGAGTTAAGGTCTTAAATGTAAAGGTGCAGGCACAGCTCCTTTATGGAGCAGAAGTTTGGGCCCCACTCATTCAATCCAAGTTGGGGAAGGCAGATAGTCTTCAGGCTAGGTGCCTTCAAAGACTTCTGAGGGTACCTAGGGGTACGCCTTTTGTGGCCATAAGGGCGGAAGGGGGTCAATTGAAATGGTCTTCTGTAGCATGGGGTCTAGTTCTGAAATTTTGGGTGAAACTCTGCAAGTCTCAAGATAGGGGACTAGTTCAATATTGGCAGGCCAATATGTTTAAGAGCAAGTGGCTAAAGGCTGTGGAGGAGTATATATATAGGTTGGGTTTCCATCCGGAATACTGGGCTAAGAAAGAGCTGGGAGTGATGGTTAAGGAACTGGCCAATAGGCTATATGACAAGGAGATGCAAGAGGAGATGGCCAGCATAAGGGCCTCCTCGCATGTATTGGACTATTTGCCCTACATTCACTCTCGCCCATGTATGGCCAAGTATTTGACCGTGGGCTTATCAGAGAGGGGTAGATATTTATTTATCTGTGCATGTCTTAATGCACTCCCTTCCATTGTGTTGGAAGGGTGCTTTAATGTCATCGTGTTTTCTGACAGAGTTTACCCATTTGATGAACAGCAAGTGGAGACAGTGGCTCACATTTTGTTTAGCTGTCATCTATATGATGCATTACGCTTTGACATCCTTGCTACCTTCCTGCAGAAATTTCCAGGCAGGTCCGAGAACAATTTACTTATGCTGGCTTTAGCTGATACAGACCCCTCAACTACTGCTTCGGTTGTTCATTATTTGGTGGCCGCATTTAATCGTCGAAAACTGTTCTTGCAGTTTAAACAGCCGCTGGCATAGGGTCAAGGGTCATGACACATGGGGGCTTAAAGGATGTGATGATGGAGGTTTTTAAGTTAGAGATTGGTTTTGAATGGGATATCAATGTATATTTTTAGATGATTGTCCCCTAGGGAAGGGAATTGTATGTGATGTTTACTGTTCTATGTTTGTTTGTTTTGTCTTGTATCTTGTTTTGTTTTATCTTATTTGGCTAATGGCCGAAAATAAAATATTATTATTATTATTACTATTATTATTATTATTATTATTACATTAGTTCTGAATTCCAAAATCAAAAATTTCAGTTTGGGAATTACATTTCTGAAACCAAAATGCACACCCCTAGGGATCAAGAGAGCTCATGGTTAGGAACTAGGAGGGAAGCTTCAAGGAACTGGAGTCAAGGAAACAAGGCACTGAGAACCCAAGGGGTCAGGAACCAAAGAGATGGAGAAAATGGAATCAGAGGCAGAGCTGAATGAGAAAAAAGAGAGGAGTTTCTCCAGTCCATCCAGTTTCCTGTGGCCACCAGCATGCCTTATATACTGGCTGGTAGCCAGCCAGAAAGCTGGGGGGCAGGATGAGAGCAGAGACAGGCAGGCACAGTATCAGAGGTGGGGTTGAAGCAGATAGGGTGTGGGCTAAGAGAGAGAAGGACCCCAGCCTAAGACAAGCCCAAACAAGTGGTGCAGGCAGCTGGAGGCTGCTCCAACACCCCAGAGGGCAAGGTTTCAAGGCTGGGGCCTTACTCTTCCTCAGTTCTGTCTCTTTCACATGTGAACTTGGCTCTCGACTCCTGCCTCCTCCACATGCTAACAGGGGCTGCTCAGCAGTGACAGCTGGCTAGTGACAGCAGTGCTCGATGGCCCCTGCTGGTGTGCAGTGGAGGCAGGAGAGGTGGCTAGACAGCCAGTGACAGTGTGGCAGAAGCAAGAAAATGAGAAACTCTGTGTTTGCGAGTGTGCATGTATGAAGGCTAGAGTGACATTCAGTGGTGGCTCTTGGCATTGAGAAGAGCTTGATGTGTGGCTCTTTGGATTAGAAGCTTTGCCCACCATGCTATAATAACTACCACAGGGTTGATTTCCTCCATGGTTATAGTAATGTGTAGGAAGAGCCACCCACAGAATGGCTTAACCTCTGGAGAAACTGCTTTTTTGTGTGATTAAGCCTAAGTTTTTTGTGATTGAAATTAACAACAGCAAGTGATAATCATAGCACTGAAGTTTGATCTTCCAGCTACTTGCATCATTTGTGTCCTTCTTGGCATTCCGGGGAGATGACTGTACCTTGTGGAATACTCCTAATTCTGATCTGGGGATCTGAAAACACAAAGGAAGAAGAGAAGCTTTGTTTAGAAAACCAAACAAACAGGAGCATATATCAATGGGAAGTGGAAGTCTGTGCTTGAAATGGGGAACAAATAAAATTATTTATGTTATCCTAGCAAACGTTCCACCAATATCAGAGCCTGAGGGTAGCTTGGAAATTGGATCTGCTACCATCCCAACTGTGCAGCCTTATCTACTTCAGCTTAAAATTCAGTTGACGTTCTGTTCAGCATGTAATGCAGTTAGCTTTTATGTTCCAGAATCTGGTTTATGTTTGTACCATCAAATCTGACTTCCCAAATCATCAGTTCAAAGGAAAGATGCAAAACAACTTTAATTTCTTGAAATGCCTTCATGCAAATGGCATCTCCATAACACTTTATTTCACAGGCTACATACACACAAAATTAGAGTGCCTGTTTAAAAGTGCAACTGTTGGAGTGTTTTCAAATGAGACAATATCCTCCTAGGAGTCCATGTTTGGTCCGTGCAGCCCCCAGTCACATGTTTTAGTGGGTAGAGCTAATAAATGGGCAATCCTCGCCCCACATTTCATGTGCTAGTGGTAGCTGCCACAGGTGGCACCACTCAGTGCTTTCGCTCTCCTCAGCCCCTGGCTCTGATGGAAGAGGCTGTGACCCTTCCCATCCAATGCAGCACTCCCATGCTCGGGTGGCTGGGTGGCAGCAGCAGCAACTAGGGCTGGTGAGAGCAGCTAGGAGTTGGCTGGGAGGAGAACAGCTGCCACTGCCTCACTACCATCTATCATTTTCATCCCAAGCTCATCTTGCAAGGGAACGCAGGCCGAGGTCAGGATGAAATTAACAGTCCAGCTCAGCTGGGTACTGGCAGAAGCCCGGGCTGGTGAGAGCAGCAAGGAGCTGAGTTAGTGCAGCTGCTACTGCCCCACCACCTGTCATTTTCATCCTGGGCTCGGCTTGCACTCCCTGCTGCCCGGTTCCTTCCAACTCCAGCTGCACCACTCCCAGCCAGCTCCTAGCTGCTCTTTCCAGCTCAGGCTGTTGCCACTGCCCAGTCAACAGTGCTTTCCCTCTCCCCAAAACGACAGGCAACAGCCGCCAGCCAGGCAGTGAGGAAGAAGCGGTTGGAGTTGCAGACAAGAAAGGAGAGCACTGGGTCAGCTTAATTTCAGGCTGCGCTAGCTATGATTCTATGGCCGCTTTTACACGAGCAGCCAGGGAAGCATCGCTGGGGAAAGCCGCACAGGGTGTGTTTACACACACCAGAAGTAGCCACCCGCCATAGGAACCGATGGCGCGTGTGGCCTTGTGTGATCTCTTTATTATTTATTTTATTTTATTATTAAAATTTATATGCCGCCCCCTCCTGCTACAAGCATCTCGGGACGGCTAACAACATTTTAAAACTCATAACTAGAATACAATTAAAAAAACCTAAACCCCCCAGAATAAAATAACCCATACCCAAACCCAACCCAACCCCCTGCCCACTACCCATCTCCCCCACCCCTACCCGCTAGGGGTGGGAATTCTGGATCCACCAAGATCCGATGTTGCCGGTATTTAGCCATACTGGATTTAAATCCAAGATCAGGTAATCCTGGCCGTACTGGATTTTTTGCATTGGTCTCGGATCTCGGTTTTTTAAAAATGACTTTGTGACAGTTGGGAACTGTTTTTTTGTTTTGCACTTGAATCCCTCCCTGCCCCCTCCCTGTGGTGCAAACTGTTACATTTGGTGCTTTTTTTTTACCCTGCCTTGGACTGATTGCCTTTTTTGAAATAAAAAAAAAATGGCATTCAATCCGAAAGGGTTCCTAAAATGTTTTAGAGGGGGTGATGTGTCTGTGACTGGGGGTGAGCACTTGGCTGGCTGGAGTGGCCAATAGTAATGTAGGATTTTATTTTCCTCCTTGCACCTTCTGGCCCTTGGGCTTGGGAAGCCATTCTACAGCAGGTTTGGTATCTGAAAGGGCTGCCACAGACTGCTGGAGGTGTGTGAGTGTTGGTAAGTTATGAGTTACTTTGGGGTTTTATCGGATTAGGACCCCCTGGTGCCCCTTAGCAAGGGAAGGGGNTTATTTGCCTCCTGAAAAGCATAAGGGATCTTGAGAAGGATGCTCCTGGCCGACCAGGGGTGAGGCAGCCCCACAGGTAGGTAGGGCCCAGACCGTGAAGGGATTTATAACCAACACATTGAATCGGGCCCAGAAGACTAACTGGCAGTCAGTGCAGTGCACGGAGCACTGGTGTCATGTGCTCTCGGCGACCTGTCCCTGTAAGGAGATGTGCCACTAGACTGTAAGCTCTTGGGCAGGGACCATGTCTATCTTATTCTTTGTAAAGCAACAGGTACATCACTTGTGCTATATAAATGCTTATAATAATTCTGCACAACCTTCAGTCTCCAAACCGTCACCAAGGGTAGCCCCATGTAGAGCACATAACAGTAGTCTGGTCTTGAGGTGATGAAGGCATGGATGATAGTGTGAAGTTCCAAGTCTGAGATGCACGGCTGAAGCCGCTGTACCAGATGTAGTTGGCAGAACACGCTCCTCATCACAGCTGCCACCTGAGCATCCAGGTGGAGCCATGAATCGAGGAGCACCCCCAGACTACCAATCTGAGGGACCAAGGAGTGATGAACCCCATCAATGTTGGGATTCACCAACCCCACGGCCCTCCCCACCAGCATCACCTCTGTCTTGTCAGGATTCAGCTTCAGATGGCTCACCCTCATCCAGTCCCCTACAGCCACCAAACACCGAGTAACCACCAAGACTGCCGGGCCTGGGTCAGCTGAAAATTAGAGTGTGGTAGTGTGGTGCCATAGTAAGGATAATGTACCTTTAAGAGGGTCACAAGATGGTGCCTGCCCTGAAGAGAACTACTTCAAATGGCCACTGCCAGGAAGCGGAAGTAAATGGGTGGGAATTAGCTAGTTCACCCCTAGTTAGTTTCTCCACCCCTTAGCTAGTTCCCACCATCCCTAGTTAGTTTCCCCACCCCTTAGCTAGTTCCCACCACCCCTAGTTTAGTACTTTCTCTATCCCTTAGCCAGTTCCCAGTGCCACCACTAGGTACTAGTCTAGTACCACCACACACAGACACACACACTCACACACATTACACAACATCCTCTGTTGCCAGTGGTTCTTTCTTCATTTCCACAACTTAATTATGAATGGTCATGGAATGAAGAAACAGACCGTGAGTGGGAGTGCTGGGAGAGGCCAGCCTCTTCCTAGGCAGCCAACTCAGTCTGGCACGGAGGAGACACTTGAGGTAGGGCCACCTGTGGCCTCTTCTTCCTGCACACAAGCTTCAAGTGCATCCAAGCAAACGGGCTCTGGACATCTCTTGAAGCCCCCAAAGAGGCTGGGATGTCTGGAGAGTGCTTCCTCCTTCCTGGAACTGACTAGCAGTAAGAAGAGGGCTCCTTCTTCCTCTTCTAGTACAGTGGTCCATCTGCCGGCTACCTTCACTACTGCTGCTGCTCCTCCTAGCACACAGCTCTCCTTTGCGCAAGCACTGTCTCTCATGCAGATGCCTGCTTCCCCACCCTCTCCCCCTGCCCACACACATTCTAGTGTGCCTGCTTCCCCACCCTCTCCCCTTGCTGACACACATCCTAATGCGCCCACAACAGCTGCGCCAACTACCACCACCTCTTCCGCAAGTGTTACGCCGAGCACTACCTTTGAGAGGTCGATCGCCAGTTGTGCTGCTCCTGCCTTCCCAGGAACCAGCATGAAGAAGATCACATCCTGGGTGTGGTCTCATTTTCACATCTGGGAGGACGATGCCTCAAAGGTAGTGTGCGTGCACTGCAATGCCAAAGTCAGTTGTTCTGGCACAGATCCCAAGAGATATGGCACCTCTGGCCTTCACAGTCACTTGAGATGGCACAACGGGAACATTCATGATCCTACGGAGTGCCGTTCCAAGCGACAGCGTTGGGAGGTGACAGTTACAGAGGGTGCGGATGATAGTTCTGAGGAGGAGGAACCCTCTTCCACTCCCACTGCAACTGCAACCACTGGGCCACCTGGTGATGGATCCACAACCACCACCCAGCCCCCGCAGAGGAGGAGCACTAGCCGCTCCACCCGGACCACCCCTTCCCAGTCCTTGTCCCAGCCCACTGTAACTGCGCTTTGGGAAATGAAGATGATGTTTGCATCCAACCACCCCTGGGCTGCGGCCATCGCCAAGGCAATTGGGGAAGTGATTACCCTGGATGAGAGACCGTTCAACCTTGTTGAGGGTGTCGGATTCAAACATCTGCTTCGTTTACTTGAGCCCCATTACAGAGTCCCTTGTTGAAGAACCTTCCACTTGAAGGTTATCCCATAACTGTATGGGAGGGTGAGGTCCTGACTCCTTGCGGAGTTCTCCCGTGCAGAGGGGGCAGTGGTACATTTTACCATGGAACTGCGGACTAGCCAGAGTTCAGTCCAAGCCTATTTGTCAATGACCGCACACTGGTGGCAGATGTCACCAGTTGCTGTCACCAGTGCAGTGGAGGGCAGCAGCACTGGGGGAGCGGTGTTGACTGGAAAGCATCATTGGGGATTGTTACATGCCCAGGTGCTTGATCGTCAGCACAAGGCTGATAAAATCCTCGAAGTGGTGAACAGCATGCTGGATGGGTGGGTCCGATGCCAAGGTTCAAACATCGAGGTTGTTTACTTTGTAACCGATAATGCCCAGAACATGATTGCAGCCATTACTCATGGTGGCTACACTCATGTTCACTGCAGTGCACCTCCTGAACCTTGTGGTTCAGGGTGCCTTAAGTGGAACCAAGGGCTTTGAGGGACTCCTTGAAAATGCCAGGAAGATTGCCGGTTTCTTCCATCGGTCAGTTTCAGTCAGCCGGGCGCTATGAGAGAAGCAGGAGGAGTTGGGGTCCCTGCTTCACCGGCTGGTACAGGATGTGGCCACAAGGTGGAACTCCACCTTCTTGATGCTGCAACGTCTTCTGGAGCAGAAGGAGGTGCTGCATGCCCTTTGCTTGTTGCAGACCATTGGAGCAACACCACTGACCAGGGAGTGGTGGAGCAGCTGACGCAGGTTCTGGGGCCATTTTACAAGGCTACTGTGGAGTTTAGTGTGGATGTCTCCACTCTGAGCCTTGTGATGCCAATCTTCATGATCCTGCTTCGACAGATGCTAGCCGTGCTTTCTCAAACTGACCTGCTTGGACCTGTGAGGGCGCTGGCAAAGAATTTGGTAGACGAGCTGAATAAGCATTTTGACACCTAGAAAGCGAGTTGGCCACATTTCCTAGCCACGCTACTTGACCCACGGGTCAAGAAGAACATGGCCGCATTCGTTGAATCGTTCAAGAGCAACAGGGTTGACCTTGTCAATGAGGTACGACAGTATTGCCAGGTGCAGGCAACCCCGCTGCAAGGGGCAACTACTGTTTCTACAGGGGTTCCAAGTGGGGGCCAGTCCACCTTGTTGTTTACTGGACTGGTGGACTTGGCAGCGGAGGAGGGAGGTGTCAGTGGTGAACCAGAGCAACATGATATGGCAGAGACATATGTCTCTCAATATCTTGCCGAGCCCACCTGCCCTACTGACACCGACCCCTTGGCCTACTGGTCACAGAAAATGCCAGTGTGGCCCCCGCTTGCAAAGGTAGCATTGTGATACATCTCGTGTCCTCCCACGGGTGTATCATTGGAGTGGGTATTCAGTGTAGCGGGAGACATCATCAGTCCACAATGTACCAAGATGGACCCGAGGACTGTGGAAGGGTTGGTTTTTGTCAAGACTAACCTTCCCCTTCTTGGGTTCATGGAGGGTGATACCCTTGACGTGGGGCCTGATGATGTATGATTTCCCAGCCCCTGGATATCATCTCCTGCTCCCTTCAGTCCCCTGCACCTCTGTACATCCTGACGAGATTCAGACAATGACATCAGCCTGCAAATTGGTCAGTGGTGGCATTAATGAGCCCGCAGCACCAGCCCTTGGTTTTCTCAGCAAAGGCAACTTCCCAATCCAACGACTCCACCAGGGAAAAGTGGTAGAAATTCTACTACTTCAGTCCCATGCAAATTTATATGTCCTATGTCTGCCGGCCAATGATGATTTATTACCTCCTTCGACCCCATTCCACCAGGAAGGGCAAGGAGGTATTTTTTGGAAATATTATAATGAGCTCTTGTAGGAGCTTTTTCAGAGCCCCACTGGGGTTCCTCTGTGGGAACTCCATCATATTCCTGTGGAGCATGCAGCGTGTGCAGTGTGTGCGCACAGTCACACAGTCACACAGTCACACACACACACATACACACACACACACACACACACACACACACACACACACACTCCTTCACCCTCTTGCGCTCCTCCCAAGAGTCTGTGTTGGAAACAGATAGCCTCCCCTGAACCCCAGTCTCCTCCTCACACTTTGAAGCCCCTGCTGTTGAGCGGACCGTGGGCATTAGATCATAGCTCTGCACTATAGCTCACCGACCCCCTCGGGGGTAGAGGTGATGTAGGGCCACTTCACTGTGAACTGCTTTATCCCACACCACCCAAATCTCTTGGGCTGAAACGGATAGTGGATTTTGTATTCCCAGTTATTATTTGTATTTTTGGATAGCTCTACAAATATCCAGATGAATACCAATAATTGGCTTTTGTCCATTTGGAGTTTGGGTTGTTTGGATATTCAATGATTTGGTTATTTTATTTTCAGCTGCTATATAATGCACAAATAATCAAAATGAAGTAACTAAACTTCCAAAGAACCAAATCACTGAAGACCCAGAACACCAAACCCAAAGCTTGAAATGGATATCTATCAAAGATGAACCCAAATACCAACTATTATCTGTTTCAACAAATACTGTTTGGATCTATCAAAACTAATGGATATGATATTTGCCACAGATGTTCGTTTCAGTACTGTAAAATGCAACACTTTAGTGGCTTGTGGCTCCCTCTCATCCATAACAGTAAACAATCAACAGAAGTTTTTATTTATAGGGTTAAAACGTGTAGCACATTTACATATCACTCCTGGAAATGTGGAGAGTGTTGGTATAAATCAGATATGTTTCTCAGCCCCTGATGTTTCACTCAGTGTTCATCCCTTTGTCCTCTATCTCTAGATAAACATTTTGCTTTTGCAAGGTTTAAGCATTCGCAGATACCTAAATCATGGAATTGGACTCTGTCAACCGGCAACATATTGATTTTCGTGCTACTCTGGCATAAAATGCATTATATATTTTTCCCCACATATATTATAGAGTAAAGATGTGCAGGTAATAAATTATTTCTGTACCCAGAGTGTCGATGGATAATTCATGTTACCCACTGAGTGAGGATATCTGATCTGCTAAAAATCCACCCCAAATGCAAATCTATAATTGAGCATGCCTGCCTTTACAGTTCAGCCATGTGATGTCCTAGTGTGCTATCCTTGTAGGAAGGACTAAGTCATAATTTGACTTGAGCTATATGACCCATTGGACCACGGTAGTTGAAGAACACCAGTTTCTGAGGCCCTCAATATACAAGTGAGGGATGTAGTCAGCGGTGTGTCCAACAATCTTTGACCTCCCCAAGCCAGCGAATGAGGTATATATTTAAAGCTGAACAGCCTGGAGACATACATCTTGTGAGACACCAAACAAGAGTTGAACCCACATCCTTCAGAAATGTAGCTCAGTGCCTTAACCACTCAGCCACTGCTACTCAGAAGGATGAATGTCTAATGCATGGAGGGACATATTTTCATTCTGTGGGTTGTTTTAAAAATTAGTACAGACTGCATGGTCAGGATGGGAGTTGGGGGCAGGAGCGCTTAAATGGTATGCTTAGGATGGGGAAAGGATGTAAGAGTCCAGATCATAGATCTGTGGCTTGGAGCCATCCCCTGTCATTGAGAAAATGCTCTTATTCTTGCTTTATTGCCCCCAAACTCACTTCTCTTCCACTGTTTGACGGTACAGGCTGGATCCATGGACCAGATCCTAGAATTGGAAAGGTGATTTGGCCAACAGGATGGGGGTTCCCCACTCTTGGTGGTCTAATGGGTAATACTGAAAGCAGGAGTCAAAGTTTGCAATATCATATAGCAAATAACTATAGAGTGAGATTTATTTATTTATTTTTAAATAGATTCTTAAACTCAGCTTTTCAATCCGCCAGTATGATATTTGGTTTTCTAATGTGCTAAGACTTCTCTGTAATGAATGTATTGTTATTTAAAGGGTGGTACCTCCATAGACACCACATTGGGTGCTTTTAGACAGACCGGCTGCCCCAGTTCTGCCCACTTCACCTATGGGTGGCCTGTCCATCTAAAGGCACTCTGCCAGATGTTGAAGTGGAGCAGGCATCACCCGCTCTGGACCAACCCCACTCCAGAACATCACGGAGCACTGCCTGCAGAGCAGGTTGACCAAACCCAAGGCACTGGCCCGTGACAGAGTTGCAATCCATCTGCTCAGCGGACCCATGCTGCAGCTCCACTTTCAGCCAGCTATTGCCCTGGGAAATACAGTAGAGTTGCGGGTGCCAGTCAAGAACATCAGGCGATCCACCAACAAATCTATGTGTGTGTGGGGTGTGTGTGTGTGCCGCATAGGTGGACTGTGGGCTGGAGCAGCCACTGGGTCTGTCTAAAATGGACACAGGTGAGGGGGCTGCAAGCAGGCAGACTTGGGGATGCACCCCTGGTGCAGCTCTGAGGCAAACTGCCTCCTCATCTGTCTGTTTACACCCATAGAGCACTTTATTAGTCAGCCTGCCAGTTTAAGATAATACATTTTTAAAATGACACCTGTGTAATGCTGTAATGAGTTCCCCCTAAATACTTTCAGAGTGAGACCCCGTGAGCCACCATAAGCATCTGCAGAGTGTTACCCTTTGTAGGGCAGCACTCAGCAGTCCAACTGCTTATTGGGCCCAGCCGGGGACTTGGACTATATACGTTTAAGCCGCTGGCTTCAATGGGGAGACCACAGGGAACTTGGCAGAAATAGTTTGTGTGGTGGAGCATATATGAGTGTCTGCAAGATCAGGCCCTGGAAGGGTAAAGTTGCTGCTGGGTACTTCCCTCGGCACTAAACCCAAGGGGAATTAGCTGCTATGGAAACAGCTCTGTGGCTACAGCTATGTAGGGCTAGGTGAGCCACTGGTCTGAGGAGCTAATTAAGGTCACCTGAATCAGGTGTGGCAGAACTGGACAAAAAGTGAAAGGCTGAGTTGGGGCTCAGTCTAAGGAGAGTATAGGTTGGAGATAGTTGGAGAAGGCTAACGTGAGCTGAGACAGAGGACCTGGGATAGGCTCTTTCTGGAAGGGCTTCCTGGTTCCAGAGAGCAAGGTACCTGACCAAAGAAACCCTGAGAGACAAACCAGAAGGGCTGATGTGAACTTATAGAAGTGCCTGTTGGTGCTGGGTTATAGTACACTCTCCAAATAAAGACATTTGAAGCAAGGATCCTGTAGTAAGCTGGCTTCTTGGAGTCGTACCCTGAAGGTACTCGCACCCCAAAGAAGCCACCCTGCTACAGTTTGCCTCTAAGATCCCCAGCTATAAAACTCCATGATTTTAATCATGCACAAAAAATAATTTGAGAGAAATGTAAAGAACTAGAAACAAAAAATGTGTAATATAAATATCTATCCCTTGTAAATACCAACACAGTCTAGGACTGAATCAGTTAGTGGGTTTATTATTTGTGGGTATAATTCAAATTTTTTTGATAAACTTTTGGGCACCTGAACAATATCTGTGACTGAAATGGATACTCTCATATCCGATTTTTCAGATTTTCAGATTTTCACTTTTTCAGTTAGGTTATTTTGCTTTTTTAAAAAAACCATTTTATTATTCTGGTTGTCATTTTTGGCAATTGCACATGCGCTATAGAGTGCAAATATACTGCAACACGGTCTATGTGGGGCTACCCTTGGTGATGATCCAGAGGCTGCAGCTGGTGCAGAATGTGGAGGCCCGCCTCCTGGTAGGGATGGACTGCCAGGAGCACATAACACCTGTACTCTGCTCTCTGCACTGGCTGCCTATAGTCTTCCAGGCCCAATTCAAGCTGTAGGTTCTTACCTTTAAAGACCTATGTGGTCTGGGCCCTACCTACCTGTGAAACATCTCACTCCTCGCATCCTGGATCCGGCCCCTGCAGTCAGCCGGGAGCGCCCCCTTAGAAATTTCCTAGGTATCCTGAGTCTCTACATTTGAGAGGCTGTTATTGTTGGCCACATCTCGGCTGTGAAACTCTTTCCCGGTGGAGGTCCATTTATCCCCAGACTTTCCCTCCTTCTGCAGACAATGTAAGACCTGGCTGTTTTGCCAGGTGTTTAGTGAGGGAGACGGGTAGGGGGTGGGTGGGTTTGTGGGGGTGGTTGGGTTTATATTTTGAGACTCATATGTTTTATGCTAATTTTATATTATATTTTTGTATTTCTGTTTTTATGGTTTTTATTGTCAGCCACCTGAGCTGCCATTGGGCAGGAGGGGGCAGGATAGTAAATTATGAAAATAAAATAATAAATAAATAAATATTGTCAAAATGACATAACCAAATCATTGTTTGTTTATTTATCCATTCACATTTTTATCCTGTCCTTCTTACTAAGGCTCAGGGTGGGTTACAAACAGCCAAAGATACACAGAATAAAACCAAATTTAAAAATACCCAAATAAAACATAATAAAATCCTATAACCTATCATTCCCCTATCCCTATCTGCCAAATACTTGGCCAAACAAAAAGAAGATGCCTCTGCAAGATGAGGAGGCTCAGGCTTAGATGAACCTCCAAGGGAAGGGAGTTCCATAATCATTGGGCAGCCACTGAAAATGCCTCTCTCTATGCCCTTGTTGTGTGAACTTTGAGGGCAGATGGCGCCCACAAGATAATGCTTCCGACTGACCTCGGATGCCACAACAGGACGTGAGGGGAGAGACAGTCTTTCAGATATTTGGGGTCCAGGCTGAAATATGCAATCCAAAATGGAATAACAAAACCAGTTACCTTACAGAGCGCAAACAAATATCTCTTATATCATCTGAACCACCATTTTCAGTACTGATGTTGTAAGTTTGATGGGTTTATCCATTGGTGGAAGGTGGGGAAGAGATGCTAATTTCAGTTTTAATCCAGTCTAAGTAATGTACAGAATCACTAAACCAACTTCAGAAAGGAATAAAAAGCAACAACTATGTAAAACACGTAAACAAAATAAGCCATCAATAATTAAATAAATGTAAGAAAAATGCTGGATGCAAACAAAGGAAAACAGTCCATGAGAACTAAAATTAGACCTGCAGAAACATGAGCATGAAATGTTTGTTTTAGGCAAGAGAAATGAGAGGCCAGTGAAAGAAGAAATTTAGAAGATTAGATGAAGAAATAGGAAAAGAAAACACATACTGACAAGACAGCTAAAGAATTACATGAGTACTTCGCTGGCACATTTACATGAGAGATTGGAAAAAATATGCCATCTGACAATGTTTGTATATGCGCAGTATCATGAATGAGTTCATGATCAGTAAGCCAGGAGTGGTTAGTAATTTAACACAAATGAAAGCCATCAAATCTCCAGGACTAGATGGGATTTGCTCTAACGTTTTATTACCGAGGCTGTGGAAGAAATTTACAAGGCATTGACAAGCAGCGAAGAAAATTTGTAAGGGTTCTGAAGAAAGGATTCTTATGAATGTGTGGAAGGCTGGTTATGCTGACATCCTTACAGAGGTCTTACTTAGGGAGTTTTTAGAAAAGTGCTTCTGCACCGTTTACCCACCCATCATGCATGTTGCAGGGCTGTATAGGGTGCCAATGCAGGCCTGCAACATGTATGGTGGGTGGGTAATGGGTGGAGAGGTGCTTGTCTTAAAACACCCTAAGTCTTTAGGTTATCATCGAACTGGAGTTTTGCTTGAGTAAGGCTGCTGAATGAGATTTAATCAACTGAGTATGTTCTCATGACTATATGAGATCTGGGATTTTTGCTCTAGAGTAGCGACCACCCTCTGCCTCCGTTCTTGGGATGAGGAGGCTCTAGGGGTTGAAAACATCTTTGATCACTCTGCTTGCAAATTGCAGGGAACTGCCAATTGGGGTGAGAGGGGTGGAGATTTACTTAGAGGGCATTCAGACATGTCTTTAAATCGCACAGCTGCCTCGGCGGCATCGTGCGATTTAAAGAACTCCACACTTCCGGGCTGGTGTGAATGCGCTGAGCGCGCACATTTCCACCTAGCCCGAATGTTTGGAGTGCGGTTTGAAAAGCTGCTCGGAGCAACTTTTCAAACCGCGCTCCAAGCATTC
>QEPC01007789.1:0-14741 GCA_003113815.1 Sphenodon punctatus
GATTTTGTTTTAATCCAGTGCCATCGTGCTGCCGGTGATTTGTGCATGGATTCTACAAAAGCCTATGGAGTTAAAGAAAGCTCCAGTCCTATATGAAATACCGGAGGGAGACTGAAAGGATATTGAAATGTAATGTTGCCTTCTCACCTCGACCTGCCCTAGCTGGAGTAAACGTTTCATGGACACGGACTCCCCTGCAGCATAATAAAGATGACAACATCTCCATGATAAAGATAATGACACCTCCACTACTGACTTGATGAACAGGAACAGAAAATTGAACACAGCTTGGTGGGGTACACATTTGAATGGGGACACACTCAAGGGATATTTGTATGTTATTGGAAATGGGGAAAGAATTTATCATTGTGATTGTTCAACTGAATTTACTACTTCAGTCTGTTGAGGTACCTGATTATGGTGGAAATAATGTATGGTGTGGGGGAAAGAGATGCAAAGCATTTCAGGAAACTAATATATATATTAAAGATTAAGGGATAGTAACAAAACATTACACCATACATTTGGAACACAAAGGGAATCCCATTATGACACTACATGGGTGGGTAGTTCAAATAATACAAGTGGGAAATGTACATACGGCAGTCCAATTTAAGACAAGGAACTGAGAAGAATGGTTGGGAGGTGTTGGGGACCCTACTTGGGTTTTTTAATGGATTTGAGTTAGCAGGCAATTCAACAGTTAACTGAACAACAGTCTTATGGGAATTTGAAGTGTTCCATGAGAAGTTTAGCGTAGGGCCTACAGGAAAATAGTTCAAGGTTACTCACAAACCTGCTCTATTTTGACTGTACATATGCAGCCATGCACCTGCACCTCTGTGTGTTTTGAAATAGTGCTTTAAGGCAGGACACCTGAACTGGGCTAATGGTGGTGTTGCTCTCTGCATTGCTGCTGTGCTGTGCCTTACTTTACCTTTTGCGTTACAGATCTCCTCAACAGACTTATTTTCCCATGTACACTGTATTGGGACCAACAAGAGTTAATTGGGGCAAACTTTCGTACCCTGGATTGCCTTGACTCCCACATAGCCCTTGTTAATTGGATACATGAGGATGACTTGAGAATGGGGTACCACTGGTCACCTTTATGCCTGGCAACATCAGGGGTGTAAATGGCTCTTTATTAAAGAGATATTGTATTGGAGGTCACACAGGGCAGGATGTGTGACTTAATAAAAATTTTGAATCTGTCATGGAGGCAACACAGCCAGCATATAAAAGGCTCACATGTCTTGACACTTGTTTTACTGAGCACGGCCAACGTACAAAGAGGCTCATATGTAGTAACTTTTCTTTTTACTGAACACCTTTTTATATTTTACATTTTATATTTACATTTACTGGACACACATGCATTTATAACAATATATGTACAGAATAAATGAATAAAATTATAGTATAATACTGAGTATTAGTTATTAATAACTTAGTTTATTGGAAATCCCAGGGTTATAAAGGGCTTCTTTCGAGGTTAAATCTAGAGGACGAAATGGCCTTGGCAACCTTTACTTGGCTTGCATCCAAAAGGTGGAAGGAGATACAAGCTGATCCGTATGAACACCTAACGGTGTAGTAGGGTAAGGGAATCGGGCTTGACCCGACCTCCTGGATCCCTTTTTCATAACAATTTGTGTTTCGTACATGAATTTATTTGTACTCGTGTAAGGCTGCAGGTTGATTGGGGAACTGAAATACTGGGGTGTAATGGCAACAACTCCTGAAAGAGTTTGGTGGGAATGTCCATCCAAATTTGTGGATAACCGATGGTTTTGGTCAGTATGTATGAATGTATATTGTGTTGTATGTATTGTGTTATGTATTTCTAATGGATGGCTATAGTGAAAGCTGATGCCAAATAAACTTTATTATTATTATTGGAAATGTGATTTGTAACTTGATTTAAAGTAGTATTGAGATTTACAACTGCATGTAACAAATTGGGGTACAACCTACTTTGTTACACCTTCATTATCATATACTGTGTATGTGCTGCCAGGTAGACTGGCACCAAAAGGGGGAGTATTAGGAATTGATTAAGCAGTTTTGCTATTATGAATTAACTAGGCAGTATTGGCCATGGTAAGAGACTCAGGTTGCATGAGGCCTGAACAAACTCTGTGAACCAGCTAACTTGAAACATAGGCCTCAGGCTGGCACAGAGGAAAGAGGCCCATAAGGAGGAGAAGTCGTAAATAACACACACTTTAGCAGGAAGAATGTATTTCCAAGGTCGTACTAACTACCCCAGATGGTCACTATCTCTAAAAAAGAAGGTTTGCAAGAGATAGGGAGGTAACCTCAAAGGGTCAGACTGGCAATTAAGCAGTGGAGATGGATAAACTCCCGAAAAGTGAAAGTAGTTTTAATGAGATGAAGTCATCTTATTCCTGCACCTGGTATGATCAAAGAGGGGGACCCTGCAACATGTATCCCTAATAAATAAAGCTATACAAGGGAAAGCCCAGCCCCTTACCATTTGTCATTGACGCTAATGGTCACTAGCATTTTCAGTGAGCTGCGTGGGTCTTTGATCCTAACAATGCTCTCAAAGATCCAAAGACTCCTGCCCAGCTGCCTGCTGAGCCCCATCCCCTTCTCCTCTGAACCAGCCTGCGTCTTGGACTGTGCCTCTGACACGTAAGATATCCTGGGTTGGTTACTGGGGTTTGTAACTGAGAACGCTGTCCTGTCTAGATGTTAAGTGTCTATCCAATAAAATAAAGTTGTACCCACATACTTTGGCATGTTTATTGGCAACCTTCGATCCGGCGAGAAGTGGAACAGCACGGAGGGAGGCTATTGGGACATAAAGGATAGGGAGTCAGCTATGATATGTGGGTATGATAGGACTGCTTCCCATGGTATCCCATTAGTTTTCTGAATCACTTATTTCACTCAGAGCATGGGAGCGCTACTAATAGTTAAGGTGTGTTACATTCTCCATTATAAAGCCCCAATATCCTATTTGTTATAAGATTTACAAAATTACAGTTAGGATCATGCCATTTGTGGTGAAGGATCACTGGAGGAGGCGGTTCGTGCTGTCCAGATTTCAGCCATATCGGTTTGATAGCAGCTGCGATATCACAGTTTGAAAACTGCACTCTGAACGCCTGTTTTTTCAAAAGTTAGACCATCTCGATCTCGGTAGTGTAAAGGGGTTTTGTGTTGGTTGGGAGGAGGTGTAAGCCTTTTAGGAAATTCAAGGAGACTGGTGGGGTGTGTCTTTGGTTTACTTTTTGTAAATCCCGTTAATAGTTTTTAAGTTATGACATCTTGAAATTTCAATGGTCGTCTATGTGGAGACCATCCTGAGTGTGAAGTGCATTCTACGTGTAATACAGAGACTGTTTAAAAGCAAACAGTCTTGAATACTGGGGACTAAAACTCCTAGCAGGCACTGCTTTCCAGAGCCTATCAGTGCTGGGGAAAGAAAGGGACCTGCACTTCCCAGGGGGCAGTGCGAGTGACTGGTCAGCCATGTTTAGAGCTGATCTGGTGGGGGAGAAGAAGAGAAAAAGGCCTGTTGAAGGGAGAGAGCTGAAGGTCATTCTGATCTGATCCTGCACGGCAGGCGCCTCGGCTTGGGGGCCAGAGTTGTCGAGATGGCTAAACAGAGCTAGCTAATCCCGCGGTGATGTTTGGGGTGGCTGATCTTGCTCCCTAGACCCGCCCAGAACCACAGAGTACATGGATTTCAATTACAGCCTTCCCCCTCCAAAAAGGTGGGGTGTCTGGACTGCGGCTTCAATGGGGCGCCCAATTCGAGGAGATGACTGGGGCCAGAGTTTGCCTGGTGCAGCAAGAGGGCATAGCCTTATCCCAGAGACTGGGACAGGCGGTTACAGGCAGATTGGAATCAATCGTCTTCCAGCGCTTCTCCTTCCAACTTTCCCAACCCCACTAAGGAATGAGGGGTAAGGTGGTGCTCTGGGCAGATACAGTGGGTGTTCTACAGGAGAGGGGCAGGGAGATGGTGGGGTTCTGTGCAGAACCGTCCTGTGGGGCAGAGTGGCAACTATAACAGTGAGCCTCAGCCCAGCAAGGAAAATCCTATAGGGGAGCAGGGAGGGAGGAAGCATACACAAAGGGGGGCAAGGAGGACAGTAAGGGGAGAGAGTAGGGGTAGAGCCTCTGTAAATGGCTGCCACTGTGCCTTTGTCTTTCAGCCACAATCCTCTCTTTGCAGCTTGGGAAAACACTGAAGCTGGGACAGGAGGGCATGAGCTGGCCCCTCGCCCCCTCCTTTCATTTCAGTTGGGGAGAATGGGACAGCTGATTAATGGCTCACAACCCTCCCTCTTATCTCCACTGCCCTCCCAGGGCACAATGAAGCTGGGTACAGTTGTGTACAAATGTTTAATTAAAACCTAAGCTGGGTATGCATTGAAGTTAATAAAATGGAAAGGGCATTGGAAGCAATGGAGGCAACAGCAATGCCAATTTTTAAAATAAATACTATTGTCATTCCAACATCCAATGAAGTGATTGTGAAATTATACAGCAGATTTGCACCTTGGGGAGTACATAGGTAAGGAAAGAGGGTGTGAAATGGTGAGGAAGGCACCATATGCCGTAAGTGGAATGACAGAGAAAAATACAAAGAGTGTGCAGGATTAAGTAAGTGGGTGCAATGACCGGAGGAATTAGAAACAGTTACAACGAACTAGAGGTGTGCACCAGGGGCCCATGCCATTTTTATTTTGTTATTTAAATGTCATTTTTGTTTTCATAAATATCAAGTTGTTGTGTTTTTGTTTTGTGTTTTGCTTTTTTTTATCATTTTCCATTAGTTTTAATGAAAAACACATTTTCATCTGTAACCTTCTTGGGTTTTACTATATGTGGCTGAAACCTGGGGTGACTATACCTCCAATGTAAGACGTTAGGTGTACCAAATTCCAAAAAGATTGTAGAAAGGAATCCAATTTTAGAAGCAGTTGAATTAATTTGTTTTTCAAATATTGTTATACATTCTTAGCTGTAACTTCTTTGCCTCACATTTAATGTACATGGAACTTGGCAATTTTATACCCCTTCCCCTGTTTACTGTCTGTCAACTTTCAGAAGGATTGGATAAAGGGACCTGGTGGTATAAGCACAAATAAGTATTTCCAATAAGTTCCATAGCCCAACTATAACTTATAAATGTATGTCTAACTAGCATCTTTGTAGTCCAACCACAGTGTACATGAAATTTGGCATGGCTGTATATCATAACTTGCCAATCATCTTGGCCAAATATCAGAAAGATGTGATAGAGGGTCCCAATTTTATATGCCTGCACAGCATATGCAGAGAAGGAGCCTATTCCAGGGATTCTCGTACGTGTCACTGTGATATAAGATCGGTTTGTGGATGCCAATTGGCCAGCAGAAATGTCAACCAAATATCCTCGTTCTGTGCTGTGACCATCCCAACTTCTCTCCCCCACTTGTTACTGGGAAGTAAAAAGCATCTATTTAGGAAAGCGTCAATAGAGATTCTTTTATGTCATCATCACAATCACATCCTGCAGCACTGTGACAGAATTGGCCAGCCTGGATTTGTAAACTATGTCTCCTGATTGCTGGGATGCTATCCCCAAAGTCCCAGTTATGTCCCTTCTATGCCAGCCTGAGTGCCGCCCCCTGTGCCCGCCTCGAAGCCACTACATATCGATCCTGTAAAGCTGGAAGCATGCAGTAATTGGCCAGTGAATGTGTCTGTCGGTCTCTTGGGTTGCTCCACATCCTCCCTCCTGCAGTCTCTCTCCCCCTGCTATGCCAGGTGCCTACCTCTGACTGGCACTGCATGTGCTGCTATTATCTGACCACTGATGCTCACTCTCTTGAACTTGTGTTTTCTAGGAACTGTTCTGTCTCGGATCTCTCCTTCGAGCCCCATCCCATATCTGAGCACCTCCTTGCCTCCTTCAACCTCTCCCACTTCTCCTCCTCCATTCTGCGATCTGCAGGCCATTGTGCCCCAGGACTTTGAGGAGAGAAGAGGAGGGAGGGAGGAGGCAGTCTTCTCCTTCTCCTCCCCCAATTCTGCCATCTCCACTTTCAATTCCTCTTTCACCTCCACCCTCAACTTCCTTTCCCCCCTCTCCTCCTGCCCATCTCACTCTCATAACCCCTTGCCCTTGGCTCACCCCAACCATTCTCCATCTCTGCTCCTCTACCCGGGCTGCAGAACGCCTCTGGCACAAATCCCACTACCACACTGACTTCCTACACTTCAAATTCTGGCTCTCTTCACTCAATTCTGCTATCTTCCTCGCTAGACATCAGTACTATGTTTCCCACATTGAGTTCTGCTCCCAGGACCCTCACCGCCTCTTTTCCACCTTTGACTCCCTTCCCAAACCCCCCTGTCCACCTCCTCCCTCTTCTTTCTCTTCTCAGGATCTTGCTCTATTTTTCACCTCAAAGATTGACAAGATCCGCCTGGAAATTGCTTCCAAATTCTCTCCCCCTCCCACTCCCCCCCTCTCTCCTGTCCTTCCCTCCTGCCTCCCTTGAGGAAATCTCCTCCCTGCTCTCCTCCTCCAACACCTCCACTTGCCCCCTGGATCCCATTCCTTCCCACCTCCATTGCTTCCACAGTCGCCCCTCCCCTCCTGCACAGCATTAGCCTCTCCCTCTCTACCAGCTCCTTCCCCTCTGCCTTTAAACACACCACTGTCTCCCCCATCCTCAGAAAGTCTACTCTGGATCCCTCTGAACCCTCTAATTACCGTCATGTCTCGCTCCTCCCTTTTGCTTCCAAACTCCTTGAGTGGGTTGTCTACTCCCATTGTCTCGACTTCGTCTCCGCCAAATTCTCCCTTAACCACCTCCAATCTGACTTCCATCTCCTTTACTCCACTGAAACTGCTCTGGCTAAGATCACCAACTATCTTCTTGCGGCTAAATCCAACTGCCTTTACTGTATTCTTGTCCTCCTTGATCTCTCTGCTGCCTTCGACACGGTTTATCACTTGCTCCTGCTTGACTGGTTTCACTCCCTGGGATTCCGGAACCCTATCCTAGACTGGTTCTCCTCCTACCTCTATGTCAGCTATGTATATTTGGCCACAAATCTAGTGCCCTAAACACTCTGCCTTGATTTCCTGTGCACCAGTCAAAACTAGAATCCACAACCATGAAAATCAAAGCCCAAACCGTAAGCATTCAGCCATGAGAAAGGGACCACTTTGCCAATTCAGGAATCAACTGTTTAACTAATGGCACATGTCAACGTGCTTCTCTGGCAACCAAGTAGAGTCGATAGCTGTCTGTGCTTCAGCAATCTCACAGTGCAGGTCTCAGATTAGCATTGTGGTGAAGATGCTTATCTTGGGTTCAGAAACCCCAGGTTCAATTCCTATTTTCCCCCATAAAGGCCCATTGAGCCTTCCCGTGGCTGCTTAGTGTGGCTCAATTGTAAATGGTGGAATGTAGAACGTGTTTCTGAAAACATGACTGTCTGTGAGGTTTTTTTTTAAGCAACACTCTACCTTGGTTTCCTGTGTACAAGCCAAAACTAGATTCCACAAGCAGTGAAAATCAAAGCCAAAACCCTATCCATTCAGCCATGAGAAAGGACCCGCTTTGCCAGTTCAGAAATCAGCTGTTTAACCAGGGATGCATGTCAATGTGCTTCTCTGGTAACCAAGGATAGTCGATAACTCTCTGCGCTTCAGCAAGCTGGTATTTCAGGTCTCAAGCTAGCATTGTGGTGAAGATGCTAGCCTTGGATCTAAAACCCCAGATTCAATGCCTGTCTTCCCCCATAAAGGCCCTTTGAGCCTTCTGATGGCTGCTCAGTGCAGCTCAATTGTAAATGGGGGAAGGAAGAACCTGTTTCTGAAAAGGTGACTGTCTCTGGTTTTTTAACCAAGACGTTAGCTATTATATTTGGAAGCAAATCTAGTGCCCTTAACACTCTGCCTTGAATTCCTGTGCACCAGCCAAAACTAGAATCCACAACCATGAAAATAAAACCAAAACCTAACCATTCAGCCATGAGAAAGGCCCCGCTTTGCCAATTCAGCAATCAGCTGTTTAACCAGGGATGCATGTCAACGCGCTTCCTTTGGTAACCAAGGATAGTCGATAACTGTCTGCGCTTCAGAAAACTGGCATTTCAGGTCTCAAGCTAGCATTGTGGTGAAGATGCTACCCTTAGTTTCAGAAACCCAAGGTTCAATTCCAGGTTTCCCCCATAACGGTCCTTTGAGCCTTCTGATGGCTGCTCAGTGCAGCTCAATTGTAAATGGGGGAAGGAAGAACCTGTTTCTGAAAAGGTGACTGTCTGTGGTTTTGTTTACCAAGATGTCAACTACTATATTTGGCAGCAAATTAAGTGCCCTAGACACTCTGCCTTGATTTCCTGTGCCCCAGACGAAACTAGAATCCACAACCATGAAAATCAAAGCCAAACCCCAAACCATTCAGCCATGAGAAAGGGCCTTGTTTTCCAATTCAGCAATCAATTATTTAATTAATGGTTGATTGCTGGTGAGGTTGCAACTATTTAAGTAATAGTTGAGAAGTGGTGAGGTTGCAGATCATCTGCATATGCTCCCAGCATCCTTAGCGGTCATCGCTTGAGGACGCCGCGACACAAATGGAGTTTTGCTTTTCTGCCACTCCAAGCTCCATCATCCACCAGGCTAAAAATTTGTTAGATTGCTAATAAGTTGTATGTATTTCTTGTGTCTTTGGAGTCATTGGTTTAGAATGCTGGGACTTTTCTGGGGTTTGGTTTTTCAGCTATTGCAAGCTTTGCTGACCAGTGGGCTGGGAAATGGCGAGTTTGCAGCTTATCTGTGTTTGTTCACATCATTCTTATTCTTCTTGTTGATGTTAAAGAATGACAAGATTCTCAAATGGCAATAATTCTAGTGCGTTAAACACTCTGCATTGATTTCCTGTGCCTAGCCAAAGCTGGAATCCACAACCATGAAAATTAAAGCCCAAACCCTAATCATTCACCCATGAGAAAGAACCCGCTTTGCCAATTAAGGAATGAACTGTTTAAACAACGGCACAAGTGACCATGCTGCTCTGGTAACCAAGTATAGTTGATAAATGTCTCTGCTTCCGCAAGTTGAAATTTCAGATCTCAGGCTAGCACTGTGGTGAAGATGCATACTAGCTTTCAATTCAGAAACCCTAGGTTCTGTTCCTGGTTTCCCCCATAAAGGCTTTTTGAACCTTCCAATGGTTGCTTAGTGTCACTCAATTCTACATGGGGGAAAGAAAGACCTGTTTCTGAAAAGATGACTGTTTGTGCTTCTCTTTACAGAGACGTCAACTACTATATTTGGCCGCAAATCTAGTGCCCTAAACACTGCTTGATTTCCTGTACCCCAGCCAAAACTAGAATCCACAACCATGAAAATCAAAGCCCAAACCCGAGCCATGAGAAACAGCCTGATTTGCCACTTCGGCAATCAACTATGTAACTAATGGCACTTCTCAACGTGCTTCTCTGGTAACCAAGGATAGTCGATAGATGTCTGTGCTTCAGCAAGCTCACATTTCAGGTCTCAGGCTAGCATTGTGGTGAAGATGCTAGCCTTAGATTCAAAAACTCTAGATTCAATTCCTGCTTTCCCCCATAAAGACCCTTTGAGCCTTTAGTGCAGGTCAATTGTAAATGGGGAAAGGAAAATCCTGTTTCTGAAATGGTGACTGTCTCTGGTTTTTTTAATCAAGACGTAAGCTATTATATTTGGAAGCAAATCAAGTGCCCTAAACACTCTGCCTTGAATTCCTGTGCAACAGCCAAAACTAGTATCCACAACCATGAAAATAAAACCAAAACCTAACCATTCAGTCATGAGAATGGGCCCGCTTTGCCAATTCAGCAATAAACTGTTTAACCAATGACGATTGTCAACGTGCTTCTCTGGAACCAAGGATAGTCGATAGCTGTCTGCGCTTCAGCAAGCTGACGTTTCAGGTCTCAGGTCAGCATTGTGGTGAAGATGCTAGTCTTAACTTCAGAAACCCAGCTTCAATTCCTGGTTTTTCCCATAAAAGCCCTATGAGCCTTCAGATGGCTATTTAGTATGGTTTCATTGTATATGTGAGAAGGAAAACCTGTTTTTGAAAAGGTGACTGTCTGTGATTTGGCTACCAAGATGTCAACTACTATATTTGGCAGCAAATCAAGTGCCCTAAACACTCTGCCTTGATTTCCTGTGCCCCAGCCAAAACTAGAATCCACAACCATGAAAATCAAAGCAAAACCCCTAACCATTCAGCCATGAGAAAGGACCTTATTTTCCAATTCAGCAATCAATTATTTAATTAAGAGTTGATTGCTGGTGAGTTTGCAACTATTTAAGTAATAGTTGAGAACTGGTGAGGTTGCAGATCATCTGCATACGCTTCCAGCATCCTTAGTGATCATCGCTTGAGGATGCCGCGGTTCTACTGGAGTTTGGCTTTTCTGCCACTCCAAGCTCCACCATCAACCAGGCTGAAAGCGTGTTAGGTTGTAGGTTACTTGTATATGTTTGTTAGGTTGTTGATTGTTATTGTTTTAGAACACTAGGAGTCGTCTGGGGTTTGGTTTTTCTGCTATTGCAAGCTCCACTGACCAGTGGGCTGTGAACTGGTGAGATTGCAGCTTATCTGTATTAGTTCCCATCATTCTTAATCCTTGTTGATGTTAAAGAATTGTGTGACTATCAAATGCTGAAACACACTCTGGTTTCAGTGAAGCACGTTGCCTGGTGTCATTAGTTAAATAGTTGTTTCCTCAAGTTCTCTGTTAAGCCTTTCCAGTTGGCTTAGTAGCTATGTTTTGGGCTACAATGCTTATGGTCATGGGTTCTAGTCTCTACTATGCCCCCATTTTCGTTCTCGGTGCGACGCTCCATAGAGAAGTGACGAGGTGGGTGGTATGGTGTGTGGGTGCGTGCAGAGAGAATGTTTGTGCTTCTGTGTGTGTGGAGAAAGCCTAGGTGGAGTGCTTAGAGCACTCAAAGAGGAAGCTACAGGGACACAGCAGAGAGGAGAACTCAGGACCATAAGGAAAATAATAAGAGCCAAATTTTGCCGACAAATATAGTAGCCGATGCCTTGCTGAAAAACCAAACTGTCACACAACCAGCTTCTTACTACCTCCTTTCCAGGGGAGCAGCCCCAATGGATTATTTTAAACCCCCAAGTGCCTTTTGGAAAAAGCAGGATTTGAACCTGGATCTCCAGCATCCAAGGCTAATGCCTAACCCACAAGGCCAACTGATTCCTTAGACAAGACTTTTCCTGAAGCACAGACACCTAACTACTCTACTTGGCTCGAACAAAAGCACATAGATGTGTGCCCATAGTTCAATAGCTGTTACCAAAACTTGTCCTGTCCCTATGACTGAATGGTTAGGTTGTGGGCTATGATTTTGATGGTCCCTGGTTCTAGTCTGTGCTAGTGCAAAGGAAAGCGATTATGAATGTTTAGACCAATATATTTGCTGCCAAATAAAATAGCTGATTCCTTGTGAAAAATAACCCATTGCTCTCACCTGCTGGAAATTAGGACCAAGCTCTTACTCCCTCATTTGCAGCTGAGCAGCACCAATAGACCATTCAAAGGGCCCACATATTCCACAGAGGAACCAGGTTTTTAACCTTCTAAAACCGCAATCAGCACCTAACCCACAAAGCCAGCCGGTCCCTCAGACTAATTGCCTCCTGAAGCAGACTTTGCTTCCAGTGAAGCACGTGGCCTGGTGTCATTAGTTAAATAGTTGTTCCTCCAAACTGTTAATTAAGCCTTTCCAGTTGGCTTAGTGGCTAAGTCTTAAGCTGCAATGCTTATGGTCATGGGTTTTAGTCTCTACTATGCCCCTCTAGTTGTTCTCGGTGCAACGATCCATAGAAAAGTGAAGAGGTGGCCAGTGTATGTGATTCTCTGGTAACCAAGTAGAGGCGATAGCTGTCTGTGCTTCAGCAAATTGAAAATTCAGGTCTCAGGCTAGCATTGTGTTAAAGAGGCTAGCTTTGGACTCTAAAACCCCATGTTTAATTCCTGTGTTCCCCCACAAAGAACCGTTGGATGGCTGCTTAGTGTGGCTCAATTGTAAATGGGCGAAGGAATTTCACAACCTGTTTCTGAAAAGGTGATTGTTGGTGGGTTTTTGACCAAGACGTCAGCTACTATATTTGGCCGCAAATCTAGTGCCCTAAACACTCTGCCTTGATTTCCTGTGCACCAGCCAAAACTAGAATCCACAATCATGAAAATCAAAGCCAAAACCCTAACCATTCAGCCATGAGAAAGGGCCCACTTTGCCAACTCAGCAATCAACAATTTAAGTAATGGCACATGTCAATGTGCTACTCTGGTAACCAATTAGAGTCGATAGCTGTCTGTGCTTCAGGAAGGTGAGTTTTCAGGTCTCAGGCTAGCACTGTGGGTAAGATGATAGAAATTGAACCCTGGGTTTTGGAATCCATGGCTGTTTTCCCCCATAACGGCCCTTTGAGCCTTCTGATGGTTGACTAGTGTAGCTCTATTGTAAATGGGGGAATGAAGAACCTGTTTCTGAAAAAGTGACCATCTGTGGGTTTTTTTACCAAGATGTCGGCTACTATATTTGGCAACATAGCTAGTGCCCTAAACACTCTGCCTTGATTTCCTGTGCACCAGCAAACACCGTAACTCACAACCATGAAAATCAATGCTAAATTTCTAACCATTCAGCCATGAGAAAGGGCCTACCTTTTTAATTCACCAATCAACTATTTAATTAATGGCACATGTCAACGTGCTGCTCCGGTAAGCAAGTATATTCGATAGCTTCCTGTGTTTCAGCAACCTGCTTGCTCAGGTTCCAGGCTAGCATTGTGGTCACGATGCTAACCTTGGATTTAGAAACTACAGGTTCAATTCCTGGATTCCCCCATAAAGGCCTTTTGAGCTTTCTGATGGCTGCCTAGCATAGCCCAATTGTAAATGGGGAAATGAAAAACCTGTTTCTGAATAGATGACTGTCTGTGAGGGTTTTTTCCAAGACGTCAGCTACTATATTTGGCAGCAAAGCTAGTGTCCTAAACGCTCTTCCTTGATTTCCCATGCACCAGCAAACACCAGAACCCACAACCATGAAAACCAATGCCATAACCCTAACCATTCAGCCATGAAAAAGGGCCCACCTTGTTAATTCAGCAATCAACTATTTAATTAATGGCACATTCCAACGTGCTTCCTCTGGGAACCATGTATATTCGATAGCTGTCTGTGCTTGAGCAAGTGGATTGCTCAGATCCCAGGCTAGTTTTGTGGTGAAGATGCTAGCCTTGGATTCAGAAACTACAGATTCAATTTCTGGATTCCCCCATAAAGACCCGTTGAGCCTTCCGATGGCTGCCTAACGTAGCTCAATTGTAAATGGGGGAACAAAGAACCTGTTTCTGAATAGGTGACTGTCTGTAAGTTTGTTTTCCAAGACATCGTCTACTATATTTGGCAGCAAACCTAGTGTCCTAAACGCTCTTCCTTGATTTCCCATGCACCAGAACCCACAACCATGAAAACCAATGCCATAACCCTAACCATTCAGCCATGAGAAAGGGCCCACCTTGTTAATTCAGCAATCAACTATTTAATTAATGGCACATTGCAACGTGCTCCCTTTGGGAACCAAGTATATTCGATAGCTGTCTGTGCTTGAGCAAGCTGATTGCTCATGTCTCAGGCTAGCATTGTGGTGAAGATGCTAGCCTTGGATTCAGAACCTACGGGTTCAATTTCTGGATTCCTCCATAAAGGCCCTCAATGGCTGCCTAGTGTAGCCCAGTTGTAAATGGGGGAATTAAGAACCTGTTTCTGAAAAAGTGACTGTCTGTGATGTCTTTTTCAAAGACATCATATACTATATTTGGCAGCTAGCCTAGTGCCCTAAACACTCTTCCTTGATTTCCCATGCACCAGCAAACACCAGAACCCACAACCATGAAAAATAATGCCATAACCCTAACCATTCAGCCATGAGAAAGGGCCCACCTTGTTAATTCAGCAATGAACTTTTTAATTAATGGCACATTGCAACGTGCTTCTTCTGGTAACCAAGTATATTCGATAGCTGTCTGGGCTTGAGGAAGCTGATTGCTTAGGTCTCAAGCTAGCATTCTGGTGAAGATGCTATCATTGAAGATGCTAGCCTTGGATTCAGAAACTACAGGTTCAATTACTGGATTCCCCCATAAAGGCCCTTTGAGCCTTCTAACGACTGCCTAGTGTAGCTCAATTGTAAATGGGGGAAGAAAGAACCTGTTTCTGAAAAGCTGACTGTCTGTGGGTCTTTTTTACCAAGACATCAGCTACTATATTTGGCAACAAACCTAGTGCCCTAAACGCTCCTCCTTGATTTCCCATGCACCAGCAAATACCATAACCCACAATCATGAAAATCAGCGCCATAACCCTAACCATTCAGCCATGAGAAAGGGGCCACCTTGTTAATTCAGCAATCAACTATTTAATTAATGGCACATGTCAACATGCTTCTCTGGTAACCAAGTATATTCAATAGTTGGCTGTGCCTTAGCAAACTTACTGCTCAGGTCTCAGGCTAGTGTTGTGATCAAGATGCTAGCCGTGGATTAAGAAAATGCAGATTCAATTCCTGGCTTTCCCCATAAAGGCCCTTTGAGCCTTTAAATGCCTTCTTTGTGGGGCTCAACTGTGAATGGAGGAAGTAAGAACCTGTTGCTGAAAAGGTGACTGTAATGGGG
>QEPC01007789.1:26554-37868 GCA_003113815.1 Sphenodon punctatus
GTGCTGGGAGGCAGGACTCCTGGGTTCTCGGGGAGGGGAGTGGGGACTAGTGGGTTAGTGCAAGGGGGACTGTGTGTGGTAAAATGGAGTTTTGGAAATCCTGAGAGAGATGTCACTGCAAGTCATGCAATTTCAGTTGTGTTCAAAATGCTGGAAATGGGATGTGTGTGGTGAAATTGGACTCAGGCTGTGACTGGGGTGCTTTATAGGATGGCTCCCTGTGTTTTGGGTTTACAAATTATTTATTTTAAGCTTGATGTGCATGTAGACCGTGTTTTCTTCCATCCAATGTTAACCCTGGGAACTCCTTGCTCCAGTGTTTTGGGTGTTTCCCTGGGTTTTGGGTGGGGCCCCCGCATGCTGGACAAATCCGCCATGCCGAGGAGTGGCCGTGGCAGCTGACACTTCTAGACTCCCCCACCCTTCCTCCCTAACCCTGAATAAACACCCCTACCTGCCAGAAATCCCCCCTAATTGCCATGCCCTTGGACCCGCAGCCTGTGGCTCGCAGCCTGCAGTGGAGCTGCTGGGATAAGTAGCCCGCAGCCAATTCTGGGTAGGGTAGGGGAGAAGCCAGCCCACGTGACCGGCTTCTTCACTCCCCACCCCCCAGAGCTCACAAGTCTCTCTTTCTCCACGCAGGTCCCTGAACGTCCCGTGGAGTAGCGGTGGAGGTAGTCATGGCACTAGCGGCAGCAGCAGCAAACCCCCTTTAGCGGTACAGATGACTCAACACTATGCAGGTATGGCACTTTCTTTATATAGTTCATACACAGCCAATGTAAAAAGGAAAGGGGATCCCTATGTTTAGAGTGCTGTTTACAAGGGTAGACATACCATTTTTTAATTTTTTCACAAATTCATGGTTTGACATCCGAATGAGAGGAAATGAACACTGACACTAGTTCATTCTGGCCTAAAAAAAGACCAAGTTGACAAAAATGGTCCCTAAAATTGTGTGTTCAGTTTTGTGCCTATGCAGAAATACTTACGGCCAGGGGCCTGTGCACACTGCATTTACCCCATTGCTGCCAGTGGCGAAAACAGTGCAGACAGGTCCTTGGTTATAGCCAAAGAGAGAGAATCTGCATGCAAAGCGTATTTGGCTCTGTGTATCAAGCACTGCTTGACTCACTCCAGGGGCGAAGCTAGGTTGGAACAGGCTCCTCTGCAGAAGATACAAACACCCCCTTCGTTGTGGGAATTCCTTACAATTAGTTCGGATTGATGTCGTGCCAGGTTTATACGTGGCCCTGTCCTGCTGTCCCTAAGCACACCAAGTGCTCCAAAGCTGCAATAGGAACTGCTTTCTACCCTGTGACATAAAAGCCTGCTATTCAACATGGGAAGCAGAAAGATAGCCCTATAAGACAGGCTACATCACTGCACAGGAAGGTTTGGTCGGGTGGTCTTGTCTTAAATGTTGGGTTTGTATTATATTATTATGGTAGCATCTAAGTGGGGTGTCAGTGTACCAGGTGAGGCACAAATACATATGAGGATAGTTAAGAACATAAGTAGTGCCATACTGTGTCAGACCAATGGTCCATCAAGCCCAGCATCCTGTCCTCTGACCGTTGGCCAATCTCGATCGCATGGGAGAAGCACCAACAGTCATAATGGACAATCCATTCCCCGTTGGTCACTCCCAGCTCCCGACAGTAAGAAGTTCCCATCTCATAATCTACTTGGTTCATAGCTGTTACTGGACCTATTTTCCAAGAACTTATCCAGTCCTTTTTAAATGCAGCTATGCTACTGGCCCTCACAACGGCCTCAACAAATTCCACAATTTAACTGTGCGTTGAGTGAAAAAATTACTTCCTTTTATGTGTTTTAAATCTGTCACCAGTTAGTTTCATGGTATGTCCTATAGCTCTAGTGCTATTTACCACTCAAGAGTTCAAAACCCTAAGGATTTAAGCACTTTTAAAAACTAGACATACATGTGTGTGCAGCTTTACTCCAATACGAATAGTTATATATAAACGCACACGCACACGTGAGCATTTGTAAGACAGGGACTCGACTTCTTTCCTACAACATGGCTTCTTTGATAGGGGAAGGCAACCTTTTCCTCTATTCATTTTTATTGGCCTCTTCCCATAGCCATTTCATTTCTTCCATTTCAGCTCTCAGTTCTGCAAGCAGCTAGCTTTACACACAAGTAGTATCATCAAAGCCTGTTTGTAAGTGTTGGCACATTCCTGAACTTGGAGCTATTGTCCAGTTCTCCCTAACAATAAGGAAGGTCATAAAGCAGAACTGGGAAATCCCAGTTGTTTGGTACAAAAATAACCTGTAAATATATTACTGAAGTTGGCACTTTTTATTTTTGCTTCTCTCCCCATTTGAGAATTTATGAACTTCTTGCTGGATGATTCACACCCACCTTACGAATTTCCAGGACAGACATGCTATCCACTACGTTTATTACTGTAATAGGCAATAACCAATAATCAGTTCTTATAGCTGTTTATACATCTTTCATTCTTATTGCATCCTCCTCCACTAATCCTGTTCCAGCAACACCTTTACTGCTTGGTTTACTGGCACTCCGCAAAGCACTTCTGCCATGAGTGTTTTCTGGAAAAAAAACAAAAACCAGATGATGATTATTTTGGATTGCTCACTTAGATTTCGCTCATGGTGGCAGGGGATTGTATATAATCTTAATCTCCAAGAATATATTGCTTATGCATTGGTTACGTAACAGTCAGCAGGCCTAAAATGGCTTGGTCCACTTGATTTCTTGAGTTTAGTATATTTTTTAATATTTTGTTTTGGCTAAAAATAAATTCAGTAAGCTTTTTGGTTTAACTAAGCTATCTCTCTTTCAGTGTGCTGTTGTATTATCTCCAAAGTACTGCATGGACTACAATTTCATGACTGATTTACTGCATCTGGGGGTGGGGGTCGGGGGTGGGGAATGTGGTTCAGTAAGATATTTGTTTTAATTCCTTCTGTGCAGCCCAGATGACTTTCCATATGACATAGTGGTGACTTTTGTAAAGTTGCAAAACCACCACTCTCTTTTCCTGAGAGGCTAACACAACAGAACAATAACATTGGGAAACAGGTTGGACATCTAACTGTAAGGAATTTCTAACCACAAAATCTTAGGCCATAATAAGATATTCTCCTCAACCCACTTACATTGGTGTAGTCCTTTTGAACTGCTCCTGAGAAGGTGGTTTGAGGATTGTAGCACAAATCTCTTGATTTTTCCCTTAAATGCAGTAGCACGAGTAGTATTTGTATTGTGGAAGTGTCTGGGGTTCCTGTCTTAGATCAGGGGTCGAAGGAATAGAAAATATACAAACACACATCAAAATAGGTTTACTCCTTCGAGGAGCTTATAAGCTTTGAGAGAAGGAGTTGCTACATTAGATAAGGGGTGGGTGGAAACCTTGTCTTGGGGTACAAATGTGGCCCATAGCTAGATTTTATTTGGCCCCTTTCTAGTTTCCAAATCTGGTCCTTGGATCCAGTTCCTACCCCCTCACAGTGACACAAGGGAGTGGCGATAAGGGTCCGCACCCCGAAACAAGAGAGATCCATGGCAGAGATCCATGATCTGGATCCTCTTCCTCAGCACACCCCTTAGGCACTCTCAACTTCCACATGGCCCTCAGAGCTTGTATTGATTTTCAAAAAGCTTCCATGCCGCACCTTAGATAGATAGGGGAGCAGAAGGAAGTGGGGAGACCAAGTCAGTCAGTGCAACCGATGGTGGTCTCTGCACACCAGCCATCTCTCTGTCGTTAGGTACTTTGTACAAGTAGCCTCAGTTAGTCTCTTTCTAGTGTTTTCCTTGTACTCTAATTGGATGTTAAAACAATAGCAAACTATAATTTGGGAAGACAGATAGCCGTCATGTCTGAGAAGCTGGGATTTTCACACAAATTCACAAGTTATTGGAAAACAGTCTCTGTGCACTAACTGCTTGAGCCTGTTTGCCTCAGGCTTTGCTAGCACCCGTCTCTGAATGGAAGAGCACGATTTCCAAAGACTGACCCACCTGCCTCAATACCAAAGTTGCTGTGATGGGGGATAGTTAGCACTTCTCCACTCCCAGGAATAGCTGAAGCCAGGTGGCCGCAGAGAGATCGATCCACCAGAGATTTCTGAAGTCCTTCCATTTTGTCCACAAGTGAACGGTTCTGTGTGCTCATCTACAAAGACAAGATGATTGATGGATTAATGCAAGACTGGAAGGATTACCACAGCTCCGACAGGATAAAGTGTGATGAGATTAAACATGTTTCTCTCCGAGAGCAGCAGGGTTCCAAGACTCTTGACACTCAATGAAGGCACAGGGGTTCACCAGCTGTAAGAAATGCCCAGCCAAAGATTTCAAGACAAAGCTACACTTACAGTGTGATCCTCTGGCTGTTTAGTGACAGCACTAACCTTTAGCATCACTGCAAGTCGCATTGGCTTAATTGGAACACCTACTGGTGCCAAACAGCTTCGGAATTGTGCCCCTAATGAGAGTCAAGTTTTGAAAGTAACCCAAAGCCATTTCATTAAATGCCAACAATAAGAAAAACCCATCTTGCTACCCAACAACTCTTGAATCCTTCACATTTGCTGTTTACGACACTCTAGTCTGTATGTAGAAAATCATTTCTTTAATAGAGCTTTCAGCAATACACACACGAACAAACGTCTGTCTCATAACTTCATTATTGTTCACTGCTGAATAGCAAAGTTAAGGACTCCCACAGATACATTTATTTATTTATTCCAGTTTTTACCCCACCCTTCCCAAATCGGCTCATGGCGGCTTACAAAATATAAAAATATACAAAACAGCTAAAAAGTCCCCTGGCCCATAATCCATCCACCCAACCCTTTCCCTGCCTGCCTGCCAAATGCCCGGCCAGACAAAGAGGTCTCACGTCTCCTGTGGAAGAGTTCCGTCATTGTGGGGCAGTCGCCGAGAACGCCTCCCTACGTGTCCTTGTTGGGAAAACTTCATGGGTCAATGGTACCCGCAAGGCGATGCCCCCAGCCAACATCAGAGGTCTCACTGGGATACGAGGGAAAAGGTGGGTCTTTCAAATACCTGGGGCCCAAGCCGTTTACTTATATTTATTTATTATATTTATTAACCACCCCCTCATGCCTACTGCATCCTGGGGTGGCTTAAAACATTAAAAGAACAACAATAATAAATTAATTGCAAACATTTTTAAAAAACATCTTCCCCCTCCCACCCTCCCCTCCAAAGCCCTGGGTGAACAGCCAGGTCTTGCAGACTCGGCGGAATGCCAGCAGACCTGGGGCCAGGTGAGGTTCCTCCAGGAGGGAATTCCAGACTCACGGCCCAGCCACCAAGAATACCCGTTCCATTGTGGTGCCCCGCCTAACACAGGGGACCTCCAGGAAGGCACCCCCGGGAGACCGCAGGGATTGCTCTGAGACACGGAGGGCCAGGCGGTCCCCGAGGTATGAGGGGCCGAGTTTAGGGCTTTATGGGTCAACTCTGAAGCACTCTGGAGCACTGAGGTAATGTGCCCCCAGCAACCTGCCCCTGACAGAAAGTAGGCCACCATGTTCTGCACCAGCTGTAGCCTCTGAACAGTCCTCCAGGGAAGCCCCACGCAGAGCTCAATGCAGTAATATAGCCTCATGGTTACGAAGGCAGGGATGACAGTGGCCAAATCCAGATCTGATAAATAAAGGTCACAGCCTTCTCACCAGATGGAGTTGGTGCAAAGCGTTCCTGGCCAGCACCTCAACCTGGCAATCCAGGTGCAGCAGTGGATCCAAGAGCACCCCACTGCTGCAAACCTGAGTGACAAAAGGAGGCCAGACCCCATCAATAACAGGTATCCCTATGTCCCTCCCAGGTCCACCACCACCACTTGGGTCTTATCTGAATTCAGTGTCAATCGGCTCACTTGCATCCAGTCCCCAACGACAGCCAGACACCAGTAAAGCGCCGAGACCACGGTACCTGGCTCAGATGAAAAAGAGAGAGAGAGTTGGATGTCATCAGCGTACTGTGATGACACTTCACTCCAAGTCTCCGTACAACCTCACCCAGGGGCATCAGGTAACATTGAACAGGAGTGGAGACAAGGCGGGACCCTACAAGGGAGCTCTGGAAAGGATGACAAGCCACTGCCTATCACCACCCTCTGGACTCTCCCAGCTTGGAGTGAGTGGAACCACTCAAGAGCAGCCCTGCCAAGACAAGCAGCCGTGTCAACAAAACTCCATCACCAACTGTATCGAAGGCTGCTGGGGGATCTAACCAATTCAACAGGGTACAATTGTCATTGTCGATGGCCGAGCAGAGATCATCAACCAGGGCCACAAGTGCAGTCTCAGTGCCATGCCCAGGATGAAATCCTGACTGAAATGGGTCTGTGAATCCAATCGTATAGAGATGTGCCTGAAGCTGCAAGGCCAACACCCCCCCACCCGTTCAATAACATTCCCTGAGGGGAAGGCCCCTTCTGACTAACATTGCTTGAGATGTGAGTAGCACAGGCAAAGAAGTGTTGTAGAAAGTATACGTGGAAAACCGTGAGTAATACCAGCCTTTCCAACCCGGAGAATGGTGTGCAGTGGCCGTGTGGGTCCCGTGTGACAGAGAGGGAGACAAAGTGGTTTGAACGATCTTTTAGTGGACCAGCTGTTGGTGAGAATGTACAAGCTTTTGGGCCACACAGGGGGGCCCTTCCTCAGGCAGGTAGCAGGTTTCTGACTGGCTAGTCAGAAATATATAAACTGAGCAGATGTAGAACAAGCCTATAGGAGGGGGCATGGAATGGGTGGGAGTGGATAGAACAAGGTACTGGTGGGGGGGGGGTCATAGAGACATTTAAAGACAGCTGTATAATTACATATTGGTGTAGGAGACAAAAACACTAGGTCGTGGCAAATGCATAGAGAGGACACGGCTAAAGCAAACCTCTGTTTTTAAATGTCTGGCACATCTCTCTCTCTACCCCCCTCCCACCAGTTATCTTGTCTTATCCGCTCCCCCCCCATTCCATGACCTCTCATATAGACCTATCCTACAGTTGCTCAGTTTATCTGTTTCTACAGGCTATGCTTCATGCCTGAGGAAGGGCCCCCCATGTGTGGCAGGGGCAGCCCCTTCCTTTGGTGCTGGGGGTGGTGCCCCACAAGCACCAATCCAGCACTGACTCAGTGTCAGCAGGTGCTGTCCGTCCTGCAGCCTGTGTGCGGGTCAGCGTGAGCCACGTGGTGCACAGGACCTTTAAAAATGACCCTTGACGGGGAGGAGCATTTTTTAAAGGTCCTGTGTGCCACACGGCTTACGCTGACACGGGCGCATGCTGCAGGAGTCAGATGAGTCCCCGTGTCTGTTCTGCGCATGCGCGCCAGCCTGGGGAGCAAGAATAGCTGCCCGTGGCTGGACTATTAGGGCGCAGGCACAGCCGCGGCTTATGGTGGGTCAGCACTGCCGCTGACCTAAAAAAGATGCAATTTTCAGAGGACGTGGCCAGCCTTGGCAATGGGTTCTAATGGAACCCGTTGCCCAGCCATTTCAATTGCCTGGAGGGGCGCCTCTGAACTCGCCTCTCTCAGGCTGCGGCTGCGAAAGGCAGCAGCCATTACCGAGTCTGGACCTGTCTGCGATCAGGTACGGTTTAAAACTTTTTTGCCAGGGGGACTTGGGGACAGTGGAGGAGCGGGGGTGGGGTGGGGAGTTAACTGGGGAGTGGGGTGCATTTGAGGACACAGTGGGGGCCGGTGGGGGAGTGGGGGCACACCAGGGAGTGGGGGCCACTTGGGGACACGGTGGGGGAGTCGCAGCTTTGCTGAAATGGATGTTTTGACCTGTGAATATAACCTGCCTAAATTAAGATGTAGGTTGGTTTCTGGTTTACGTGTGGTTTTTATGTATCTGCACATAGGGCCCTGGGAATAAAGTTGATTGGTTCAAGTTCAGTTGGAATGTGGATTTTGTTCACTTGATGATACGGAGTGTTTGTTTTGCTGCTGTCTTTGGGGGGGTCTCTGGATGGTTTTGGGGGCTTTGAACCTGGGCAGATTTGTGGGAATGGTTTGAGTCTGCAGCTTTGGTGAAACTGACATTTTAACCTGTGCAGATTAGGGAAAGCTTTGGGTCTGTTCTGTGGATCTTTGCTAAAACTGCTTGTAACTGCGGTTTAAGGTTGTCTGTCTGTTTTTAAACCTGGCAGATGCAGGACGTGAATTCAACCAAAGAAGCCCCAATTCCTCAGACTTAGAAAAGGGCCTGTTTCTTTGGACAGGCATTGGCTGGTGGGGATACGGTGTAGATAGGATGCTGTTTTTGGATGGGCTTCTTTGAAAATGAGGTTTCTGTCTTTTTTTTTAATGCAGCTTTTTTCCAGGTTTCTTCTTTGGCGGGATTCCTGTTCAATGCAATAGCAATGTGTAATCTGCCATTCTACTTTACTCAGAACTGCATGCTGCAGCTCTTTTGTTCTGGCCCTGAGGTTTTGTATGTGTTAAATATGTGATCAGGTTTTTTTATCCTGCTATGGCACTACCACTGTTCGGGAGAGAGAGAGAGAGTCATCCTACCGGAGTCTCATACACTGAATGGATGAGATGCTAGTAGGAGGGTTCTCTCTGTCTCCAAGTGGCAGTGTTTTAATCAGCAGCAAGGAGCTCCCAGTGTTAACTAATGTTCTGTCCATCAGATATTAACGCTGATAACTCCTAGTTGCTGGATTTTTGGAGGCTCCACCTCAATGATCATTTCTATACACTTGCAGCATTGAAAGTGCTTTACAATCCTTACCTAGTTGACCATCAGAGGAAGGTCATTGTTCCCATTTTGCAGATGAGGAACTGAGGCTCCGAGATAATGACATGTCCGAGGCCACCCAGCCAACTCATGGCTAATACAGGATCTGAACCTTGGTCCAAGTCCAACACATCATTCACTATACTACACTAGCTCTACCTAGCAACCTTTTCATACCCAAGGCCACCCAATCATATATAAAATTTATTTCGGCTCTGCCTTACACCTTGGCCAACAAACAACAACATCATTTAGCACAAGCAAAATGTACAAACCATATTTACTAGCATTTATATAAAACCTATCAATAAAAGCAAGTACTGGCTGTCCCAAGACTAGAGACGGCTATATGGCCATCAGTGTCTGAAAGCACTAATCATTAACCCCGTAATCATCCTTCTCTCTAGCATTCAACTGGTATTGGTTCTCCCACCTCTTCCTGTATTTTTGTGGCCAGATGAACAAAAATTGTGATCGACCTCATCTCCTCTACAGATTTGGTAGCTAGCCCACCCAATCAGTTTGCGGCTAATATGCGACTTGAACTCTAGCTACCCAAGTCCAAGCTCCACACATTATCCACTAGGCTGCACAGGTAGCCTGCTCATGGTGAGGGGAAATGCGGTGGGGGGCAGGGGCTTTGCTAGGGTGTAGGGGCAGACCCGCAGTAGGTTGACTGGTGTATATGGGGAGTGTCAGGTGGAACTGTGGGGCTGTAAGGATTGGTTGTGGGGGGAGGATTTACGAAAGCAGCACTGCCCGTAGGCAGGTATAGGGATCAGGCTGGATGCCTATTGGCTCTGGTACAAATAAGCACAATTGGCTCTAGCTTTAAGTTCCCCTGCTGAAAGGAGGCACAGCAGGATGTAAAATCTGCTCCAAGACTGAGGCCAGTCTCTAACTAGAAGAATGAGAGTTTCAGGAGAAGCAGGGCTCTCCTGAAAGCCTGCCTGATGCAAGACTCTAGCCGGGTTCATTAACCTTCTCCTGAAGCACTGGGTGCCAGCTGCTGTCAGAAACAGGAGACTGGGCAAGAGGATGTTCTTGTTAAAGAACTGGAAATATTCTCACTGACTTCTCAATGGAAATTGGATTGAATCCATCAAATTGGCTTTCCTAGGGACCAATTTGAAAATGAGTACAAGCTCCAAGGGCCACGTAGAGGTTGTTGCTTGAGGGATGTACTCGGGAAAAGGAAGGAGCAGATCATGGATCTGACCCGTATCTCTGGGTACATGCCCTCATCTCTTCTCTCTCTCTCTGAGCTCAGTCGTTCATTGCTTGGGGTAGGAACTGGGTTCAGGGGCCAGATAAAAACTAGCCATGGGCCGCATTTGGCCTCTGGGCCTGAGGTTCCTCAGCCGTGCTTTAACATGATCTCCTCACTCACCTCACAAGGGGCAAAGAGTCTGCAGGTTTCCTGATTTTTCTTTTATTACAAGCCAGACTACTTATAAACAAATATCCCCACTAAATATCTCCTAGAAGCAGCGATGTAAAAATATTGTCATGATAAAAGAGAAATGCATCCTTTATTCCCTTTTCTTTTTTTACACACTTTCTGCTATTATTTTGCTAGATTTTTACTCTATTTCTACCTTACCTCTTCAATGTACTTTTTTAATTTGATAGTTTCCTCCAGACAGGAATCATGTTGAAAAATCAAATCATAGAATAATCATAACCTCATTGTAAACGTATGTGCCCGGGGAATATTGTTTGTCTGAATGAGACACCGACAAACCTAGCCAATGATGCACTTTTATTATTTATTCTCTTGTTAATTGGGAGTCTTCAAATGTGATGCTAGCACAGATTTCCACTCTTTGCCACATGTGGAAATCCGTTCTGCCATCACGTCTGAAGCGGCTGCCAACGGTTAGCATGAGCCGTGGTGCTATGTAGCCCGGGCTGTTCCTTCGGACCGGCCCCGAGGTACCGTCCAGGCTAAGTGCCGCCATGGCCCGTGCAATGGACGCTGGAACAGGGAAAAGCAGGTCATCACAGTCCGGGTCTGCAGTGTTTCTAGGCAGCCTCATAGGTCCACCCATCAGGGAGGGGTGTTGGCCACTCTAAGCAACGGGGAGCGCAGAGCCGATTGCATATATCACTGAAAGCACCTATCATTTAGGTGCTTTCAGCTATGATCTGCAAGCCACTTACTCTGGCGTAGCCCCATTGAAATTCTCTATTCAGGCAAGAGCCTGGCAGGTGGGGCTATAGAATAGTTTTATGTAGATAGATCTATTTTACATATGTGGTAAACCACTCAGGGCTTCACTGGGACTATTCCGGAGTAAGTAGTTTGAAATCGTGGCTGCTGTTATTATTATTATTATTATTATTATTATTATTATTTATTAATACTGTTATTATTATTAACAAACATTTATATAGTGCCAGTAGTGTACCTGGCACTTTACAAAGTAATAAAATAAACACGGTCCCTGCCCCTAGGGCTTACAATCTGAGAGACAGGAGCTGGGGGAGAGACTTAGGAAGGGGAACAGAGGGAGAGACAAGGGGTCTAAC
>QEPC01007789.1:37968-52404 GCA_003113815.1 Sphenodon punctatus
AGTCAGCGGAGTCAGGGGAGGAGGAAGAGAAGACTGTAGGAAAAAGGGGAGAGAGAGAGGAGGCAAAGTTCAGGGGATCAATAGCTTGAAGGTCACGGAAGGGGCGTAGAGAAGGCGAAGAGGAGGGGGGACAGTGGGAAATGTTGAAAGAGGCAAGGAAGTGGTCTGATACAGGATCAGGATCGAAGGAGAGATCAGCGACAGAGCAGTTTCTAGAGAGGACAAGATCAAGGGAATGGCCATTAGTATGGGTGGGGGGGTTGTTCCAAAGGTGAAGGTTGAAGGAGGAGGCTAGGGTGTGACAGAGTCTGAGGGAGTGATCCAAGTTTCAGTAAGGGCAAGGAGCTGGAGGGAGCGAGAGAGGAAAAGATCATGGGTATAGGGAGCTTTACTGCTGTGTCCTTGAAAACCAGGGCTTCTTAGTTTAAGGACTTTAAACAACCTAATTTTAAGATGCTCATTAATTTCAGAAATGCTAACATGCTTTATAACCCGCAGGACGCAGGTCCAATAAGTATCTGACTTTCAGGCCTTTATTCCTCTGATCTTCAAGGGCAGGGAGTGTCCTTGGAACAAATCCAGGAGTGGAATGAATGCACGGCCCTCTGAAACCAGCAACGGATCATTAAGGATTAGATTCAATGGGAGACTTGCCCCTGCCTCCCAGCTGGTTCCATTTAAAAACAGCCATCGACTTCAATGGGGTAGAACTTAACCTCTCCTTTAAATCCTTTCTTAAAAGGAAGGCCAAGGAAACACCGTGTTTGGCTTAGGGATTCAGTACAACCAGGCTGCTACTGAGTATTAGCCAAGGAACTAACAAGTAACGTACAACATGTTGCTGACCACTGTCAGAGACAGGATATTGAGTTAAACAGACCCAACCCAGCCTGGCCCAGGGTGGCAGCTGTTCAGAACATGCGGTGTAGCTTTTGCTAGATCAAGGTCAATACCCCATAAGCACCTTCTCATTTTCTAGATGTGCTATTGTTTGCTTTTCCTGCTCCTTTGTCTTTTCCAACTGTGATTTTAATTCCTCCATTTCAACAACTAACTTGCTTTGCTTAATTTTTTATGTTTGGGCTTGTGCTTCTTCGTTATTCTGAATTCTTTCCAGTTGGGCTTTTAACTCCTCCATTTCAATTAACAAAGTATCCTGGGGAGGGAAGAAGTATAGCAGAGTAAATTTTACAGCACAGGTAACAGTATTCCATATTAATACTAAGCATTTGCTTAATTGATCTGCTTCTGGGTGAAAAACAGGCACTTGTGAAGCCTGAACAATGTGTGTACATCTGGGTCCCCCACAGAAAAAAGGATGTTGACATTCTGCTACAGAGTTAGGGCTCATTCACACAACACCCATGTAAAGTGGGTATCAGCTTTTGGGTTGCAACTCCTTGCAGTATGACCCCGACGCTTCCATTTTGGCCTATGCGAGTCTCAAGGTCAAACTGTGAGAGTTGGTAACACTAAGCATCACAAACCCATGTAATATTCTGAGCATTGTGTGAAATCCGTACCAATCCACGTTCTCCTGGCCCTCTGCAAGGGGCGGGCCACTGAAATTCAGGGAGATCAGCAGCTGTGTGAATGCACGGCTATGGGGCAAGGCAAGCACAGATTAAGGGAACAAATGGGGAGTTTGTACAGGGGAAGAGTGTTGTGTGAATGAGGCCTTAGTGCAGCGATGGGGAACCTTTCCAGTCCTGGGAGTCACACTGAATATTAATACGAGCTCCGAGGGCCACAGAGAGATGGGGGGGTGGAGGTGCTTAATGGGTTTATTCAAGAAAAGGAGAACCCAGATCATGGATCTGTCCCCTACCCTTGTGTGCAGGCCCTCATCTCTGCTCCTCATCCTCATCTCCTGTACTCTGTTTTTCAGTGCTTGGGGGAAGGGAATGGATCCAGGGGCCAGATCAGTCACTGGATAGGAGCCACTTTAAGACTTTGAGGGCCACATCTGGCCCCCGGGCCTGAGGTCCCCCACCCCTGCCTAAATATCTCCTGGAAGCAGACTTTGGAGCAGCGATGTAACGTGCTCCCTTTGAACCGTCCGTGAAAGGAGGCAAGCGACCGCATTCTGCACCAGCTGCAGGTTCTGAGCAGTCATCAAGGGCAGCCCCACCTAGAGCGCATTGCAGTCATCTAGCCTCGAGGCGATGAAAGCAGGGATGACAGTGGCCAGATGCAAATCAGAAAGACAAAGTCAAAGTCTCCTCACCAGATGAAGTTGGTGAAAGCTGCTCCTGGCCACCGCCTTCACCTGGAAATCCAGGCACAGCAAGGGATCCTAAAGCACTTGGATATGCTTTTCCTGGCTATATGCCATCTCTTCCCAACATTGTCTAGTGCTGGGTGTTTGCCTTTCTTGCTGCCTCTGTGTGTCTGGAGTAAAACACCCTTGTTTAGATCAGGCCATGATATATGTGACTCTGTCTTTGTCCAATGTTAATTCCCCCGTAGGCAGCCTGGCTTCTAGAGAAACCAGGAAGTGCTCATTGGCGTTCCAAGCCGGGAGAGATTATGTTGGGTGGGCAGGGTAAGAGGAGTAGTGGGCAATTACCTAGGGTAATTTGTTTGCGAGAAAGGACTTTGTTGCTTTCCTGACAGATTTTTGTCTTGGTTCCTCACAAGGGCTGTGGAAGTGTGCAGGGTTGGGAAAAGACGGTTGCTAGCAGGGAGAGCTGAGAGAGGTTTGTCTTGGGTCAATATTCAGACTGTAACTTCCTCAAGACAACTGTCACCGTTACGAAATTCTCAACGGAGAGTGTATGTTGCTGCATTTAGGGATTACAACATAAATTGTTAAAAGGTACTTGCATCCCACAGGATTACTACAGCTCCATCTATGGCAATCTCCAGAGCCCTATATGTACAGGGACTTGCTGTCTTCTCTGCCACTTGTCTCTTCTCCTCTAGTGACACCGAGATTCCAGGCATACGTCAGCCATGAAGATCCTTTTCCTGCTTTCTGCTGTTCTGTTCTTGGTGCTGCTCATGGGAGTTCCAGGTAGGATGAATATGAAACAGAGGAATAATCTGTGGGCCTGTTTTTAGTATTTATTTGCCTTTTCCACTACAACCACTTTCCTGCTTATAATGCTTTCCCCTCTGCTTTTTCCATAATGGGTTTTAGGGCTGCCATGGCTTGAGACAGGATTTTTGCAGCTGCCTTTGTTGATCTCATGAAACCATTTAAGTCTGTATTAAAAACTCTACCAAGTCTAGTAGATGGGGACACTTTCCCCTCCCATGGGCAACTTTGAAAATGAGGGCGTTTTCAGATGGAGAAACTATCCTGGGATAATTAGAATAATCTCCGGTGATTATTATCCCGGGATAACAAATTGGTACCTGTTTAGATGGATATTTCTATCCCAGGATAACTTTATTATGGGATAGCCAAGTGAACATCACCTTGATTTATCCAGGGGATTAGAGTCTCTGGAATGAATTTCAATCCTATGGTGCTTTTTGTCTGCTCAGCGCACTTATTCCTGGGGTTGTAGAGAATCAGATTTTCTTCATTTTTCTGATTTCTGGAGCAGTCCCGTAGTCTGCTGGTGCTGCTGTAGTGAGGTCGAAAAACTGGGGACACTGCCTTCCTGCGATCAGCACAGAGACACAGCAGACTGTAGCTCTTCCCTCCTAGAATGTTTTGTTTTTAAATGAGCCAGGCTTGGGTTGTGGTCAGTGGTCACTGTGGACGAGGCTGTGGGTGAGATTGGGGAGAGGGCCGGGCCATGGCCCTGTCTGCTGGGGAATAATCACCGGAGATTATTCTAATTATCCCAGGATAGTTTCTCCATCTGAAAACGCCCTCATTTTCAAAGTTGCCCATGGGAGGGGAAAGGTTCCCCATGTCTGATCAAAACTGATGATTGTTCCAACCACTAGACTTGAAAGAGTTCTTGATACAAACTTAAATGATTTCATGAGATCAATAAAGGCACCTGCCAAATGTCCTCCTGCAAGTGGCTGCTGCCCCAGTTCAGATGCATGGAAGATGTGGATGTGTACGTTACACCCTTGGTTGGCTTGCCCTGCATGGGGCCCTAGGGATTTTTTGGCAGTGCCTCATGAGTGGGTGCTGCATGGCTCATGGAAACACACATCCCCTTTGCGCCACCTTCAGACGGGCGTTTGGATGAGTGGTTAGTGGGCGGCCACATGTGGTAGCATTTTGTTTGAAAACGGCCCTGGTCTGCCAGCGATATCCTTGGTCTCTTCCGAAGCAGGGCTGTCGGGAAGCACTCTGCTTGCAGGAGCCTTCGGGACAGAGACGAACCCGTGGGCAATGCCTGTGGGGGCTGCTTTACGTCATGGTAGCCCATGGGAAATCCTGCTACAGGAGTTCAGTGTCGCTCTCCACAGCCTCACTATAGGCATGTGTGTTCGGCCATTGGATGGGAACACCCTGAGCTGCTGTTCTCAGCTCTGCAGTCAGTGATCCAACACCCCCGTTTCATTGGCTTGCTGGGTCCTCTTCGTAGGGGCTGCCATTGAACGGATGCAGAATCACAGGCGTGTTTAGCACTAACGGGAATAAACCTGTGCACTGGGGGCAACATTGGGCTGTCTGTGGTGGGGGTCTCTGAATGGGAAATATCGGTTATGCTGAGAACTCAGCTTGCTCTTACTTCACTCTGCCCAGTGAATAGCAACTCTTTCCATTTGTGCAGGAGGATTCACTCGAGCTCAGGGGGATTATTCTTATGTACTTAAATGTTGGCGGCTTGGTGGCCAGTGCTTCGATAACTGTCCCTCAGGCTTTTACTGGTTTTCACGTTGTAGCTCTCGATCTTCTTGCTGTAAAAGGTGAGTCAGAATTCCCTAACAGAGACACTGTGCAGTTGAGATGTAGATCTTATTACTATTATTAATAATAATCATTTCTGTTGTGTTTTCATTGTTCATAGGACTTTAAAATGCTTGAAACTAATGAGAATAATTATAATTTCTCTCGCAGGGTTGTTTTGCGGAGGAGTTAAATAAAATTATTTGTATTTTCCTCTCCGAACCCATATCTGTCTTCTCTCCCTCCCCCCCACACGAGAGCTGTGTGGATTGTACCTAAATCTCTCTCCCCTTGTATCCCACAAAATACAATAAACACACCACCAAAACCGCACCTAATTTTATAAAACTCCCACTCTGTCACTCACAACTAAACCTCACTTCTTCTACCCTCTACCCACTCAGCCCACTTCCAGCCCCACACGGCCAGCCCTCCAGCACCCCACACCTAGCCCTTACCCCCACCCCTCCCTCTCTCTCTCTGTCCGACCCATTCATTCTGATAATGTGGCAATTAGAATCAATGGTGGATTGGCTTCCCATTTAAGTCGGTGGGAATATGAATCTATAGATATGAATCTGTAAACCCAGAAATCTATACAATTTGAGATATGAATCCATAATTAATCTAAATCAGTAAACTGATCCAAATTCCCATCCCTTCTCAAAACATCATGTTTTCCCTCAGTGCTTTGGAAAAATATCTGAACGGACACTATTAAAACAGCGCCCTGGTGTAATTGCACCAAAAGGAGTTGCCGTGCAAAAGGTTGGAATTTTTCAAGCGGATCTTAGTCCAGAAATGGCAAACTCTTACTTAGTGTCCCATTCAGCCAAAAAAAGTCAGGTTGAAACTTCAGTGAAAATGTTGATGAGAACTGACTTTCATTTTTCAATCCTCTCTGAGAGCTGACTGAGGATGCTATAAATTTGTTATCTCACAGCTGCCTTTATTTTAACTGTCTCTCTTTAATTTGGTGATTGCCACTTCACTTGCATGACTATGTAAGATTTCCTTCATGAAATATCTGCAGCAGAATGTTGTGAATGAATTTCCCACCCTATGCTAATAATTCAGTGACTAAAACTATTTTTTCTGTGTCTCTTCATTTGTAAGAAGCCCCCGTATTCCGCTTGTTTTCTGACTATAAACAAAGAATTTGATAGTCTCTTTTCTTTGTGCAGGAGGAAGTGAGAGGATGAACAGCGGCATGGACTCTACGATGTGGATCTCTGGAAAATGTCTGTCACTGCACAAATCATTGGCTCCTGTTTCTGTGCTTCCTTCCTGTGTTAATGCTTATGTGCCTGCTGCTGAACCCTGGCTGACTTGGGCTGAGGGGTCATAGCTATAATGGGTGCAGCTGTGCCAGGGCCATGAGCCTGGGGGCACCCGCCCACATGTAGAATGCATATGCATGTTGGAGTGAAGCGCTTCAGCAGAGAGGGCTCATTCCATCCTCTGCAGCAGGGCCCAGTCTCACCTAGTTATGCCTCTGCTTGAACTTGAGAAACACCTTGTCCATTGGGGGAAATCCAAAATGGAGCCCTTGTATTGCCAGGAAAGAGATTTGCGCCTCTTCTCTAAATAAAGAACAAGCTGTTTCAAATGTCTATGGTGAAATGTGCCTGAAAAGGGGGAAGTGGTGGGGGCTCTTCTTACCTTTCTTCTCTGGAGAAAGTTACAAAATCCCACCCCCCAGCCCCCTCCCAAAATACATCCCAATCCTCAGATGTTTAAGCCACCAAGATCTATTGCATTGCCACCCGCCCCTCTGGCAGGCTACCTTTAAACGGATGACCTGCCCGGGTAGGAGGTGGGGCAGAGCTGTGGGTGCTGTCCGTGTAAAAGCACGCACTGAGTTTCTATGGACAGATCTTCATCCGTCTATGAGATGAAGGCAAGGTAGTTCAGATGATCTCTGATTGGGTCAACTGCTGCTAGTAAGCATGTGCAAGAATTTGGGCCTCATAGAGCATTTCCTCAGGCATGCAAGAAACCAGAACTATGATTCTGATAAGTCAGAACTTCTCATAAGCCCAATGCAAAGAACTGATGTTTTTAATGAAATAACACCACCACCACACAAGGTTCATATTAATAGGATCCCTCTGTCCCTGGGCAGTAATATGGTATATTTACTTGTTCTTTGCCATGGCTTAGGTCAAACATCCTCAGATTTACCATGAGCACAAACCCCTCTGCCTCTTTGCTCAAGATATGTGGGATGTGCATGGGGTGCTGCTGGTGGTAAATTTTGCATTTCTGATTTCTATTGAGGGTTCAGTGCCAATGTTTGTGATCTTTAAAGTGGAGAATCTAGGAGCTGCTGCAGTTGGTTGGGAGGTACGCAAGTGTGTTTGTGGTTTGGGCGAAGCCTTTGTGTGTAGCTTGTATGTGAGTGCATGTGCACGCACATACATGCAGAGGTGAATACCCTACAATAAGCAGCAAAGGACCCAGGTATTAGTGCACTCTGGAGCAGCAAGCAGGGGGATTCCATGTCCTTGTCCCATCTAAAGCAGGGAGACCCCACTTGGTAGTCATTCACTCAACAGGAGGTTCCGGTTCCCAGGGCCTAGTTCCACTTCCAGCTGCCTCTGGAAACAGGCCAAGCACCTGAACCACAAAGTGCTCAAAGATCAAAAGAAATCCTATCTCGAAACACAATCCAGTCCTATAAATCACCATGGTTGGGGCTAAACTCTTCCCTGACCAGCACAACATACCATGAAACTTCAATGATGCTCAAACTGCTGGATGAAGAATTGAAGCACACTAACATATACCCCAAAACTTCAGTATTTGTTCTGAATAGGGAAGCTGAAAAGGGCTTTTTTGTGTTTGTGGTTTATCCAAACCTGAATGTGCAGCCTTACCAGGAACTGGGAACGACAGCAGGAAACAGATCATTCTCTTTATGACCCGTTGGTGAATTTCACAAAAATGACCAAAGCTGCCTGATCATAGTTGGAGACAGGATGCTGGGCTAGATGCACCATTGGTCTGGTCCAGTATCTCACAGCTTAACTGTTCTGATGTGCAAAGTAAAGACTCATTTGCATGACTCTTTTAACCAACTTGTATAACTCCACAAATTTCAACACCAGAAAGTTTGACCAGTTCAATTCTAATGAAGCTGAGGTTTATCTTGAAAGACGGTGTGATTCCCTCATGCAGTCGCAGTATGTACCTTGCACCTCATGACAACAGCCAATAAACCAAAAGTAGTAGAGCTATTATATTACTATCATATTAGTATTAGTAATTAGTATTACTATCATATTTGTATACATATTATATTACTATCATATTAGTATTGAATGAACAAATCAATTAAACATGAAATTTAAAATGAAAAAAACAAAACAAATCCAATTTGAAAAAAAATTCAAAAAGAAATCAATAACACATAAAACGTAAAATGAAAAATAAATGTCTGTTCCTCAGATAGGATGAGAATTTCAAATCTGCAAACCTAAATAAAAAAAACTCAACCAGTTCTCAAAATGAAAGAGAGTTTCATTTCAGCCCCAAAGCTTTCTTCTGAAGAAACTCATTAGAAAGAAGTATTTGAAAGGGAATAAAATTGACACACTCTGCATCATGTTGTGCTCAAGTACAAGGGATTGAGATGTGAAATTCCAAGGTCATGGGACAAAGACAACAGCAGTATTACTTTTTTAGGGGTGGCCTGCGGTGGGCAGGTGGGCAGGTGTGGTGCGCACCTGAGGGCGTCGGGGCCACTGCCCCTCCTGTGTCCATCCTGCGCAATTTACTTCTCTCTTTCTCTCACTCTCCGGGTCTGCGCCTCTCCAAACCAATTCTGTCTATCTGTGGGAAACAGAACAGTTGTTTGGACCCCCGCAGCAGCAACTGAATCAATTTTAGGGGCGGCGCATGGGGAACTGCGCATGCATGATTCTTATGAGTCTGTCAGTGGCATCTGGTAGTTTTTGAGGCTGGTCGGGGTGGTTTGAACCTACTTCCCAGGTGGGTTTGCACTCTGGGGGCCACCCGGTCACTCCACGGTGGCCAGTAGTCTAGCCACTCTTCAGCTCGTTCTTCTCCATCTCTCCTCCACCTTCCCCACCACCTTCCCCAACCTCTCGCCTTCCCTCTCCCTCCTTTAATCCTTCCCCCACACCTCTTCCCTTCTCTACTTCTTTCCCCCCTGCTCCTTCCTCCCCCCCCCCGGTCTACTTTTCATGCAAAGACTGCACTCCTGACCTCACCGAAGTAAATAGCAAAACTTCCGTATATTTGAATGGGTGAAGATGACATCCAAATACACACATTGCACTAGTTTCACTCATGGGCCCCAAGGTCACAATCTCCTCCCTGTCTCATCCCAAGTACAGCAGGGATGTACCCACTCCTGGAGAATGGGCACTGGGATGAGTAGGGCAAGGGGCTGTGGTTATATCCTAATGGCTACTAGTGGGCTTGAAATGAGATTTTGCCCTTTTGAAAATCTTGTTGAGAATCAGGTTCTTGATGAGATTTTTCAAGGTCAATATTTTCACGAGAATTGGGGTTCTCGCTGCCATTCTCATGAGATTCTCGAAAACGGTGCTGCACATGTGCAGAACGGCGGCAGAAGCCATTTTACGCATGTGCAAAGCATTTAATAATCATAATAATAATACTTTATTTGCTTAACCAATGGTCATTGCATGACAAACAAACATATAAAGAGAAACATACAACCGTACAAAAGATGTGCAAAATATATTTAAAAAACCAGAAACAATATACAAGCAGATATCTTAAAACAACAGGAATCCAGCCATGACAAGTTCCACAAATAGCAAACAAGCCATATATTTAAATAAAGTTAATCAGCCTTCTAAGGGTAGCTTGAAGGCTAAAAATAATTGCCTCTGGTTAAAAGCTGAAACCAGAAATTTTGCTAAATTGCTAGTAACTTCAGAGTTAGCATCAGATAAGAAAAATTGGAGAATCCAAGAGTCCATTCTACCTTGGTATTTTTGGAAATAACAAGCCAAAAATTGGGTTCTCAGTGCATCATAAAGATGGCAGCGGAGAATAACATGCTGTGTAGATTCCGTATCTGACAAGTCAAACGGGCACAAACGTTGATCGTAGGACATCTTTTTAAATCAGACCCCCAGCACAGCAGTGGACAGATAATTCATTCTTGCATACAATAGAAGATATTTCCCCCTCTTGGAGATAGGGGAGGTCAAATAGTTAGCAACCACCTGCTGAGCGGGGAGGCAAAACAGACAGTTCTTTAAATTATTTTAACCCATTTGCGGTCCTATGTTAAGGCTGTGAGGACAGCAAGGAAGGAGTTCCTTGCTGTCCACATAGCGTCTGCGAAGTCACGCCCAGAAGAGCTGTTTTGGGTGCTGCAGGGGCTGGTTAGTCCGGCCTCCCTTCACCTGGACGGGGAATTGTCCCAGGCTCTCTGCGAGGAGTTTGTCACCTACTTTCCGGACAAGATCGCTCAGATTCAGAGCGACTTTGATGCTGGATTAGAGGCAGTAGGTGGAGAGCGCGAGGTGATGGAGGCCCCGTCTGGTCCATCTTTGTGAGGGGAGTTTCAGGAAAAGACGCTGGCTGATGCGGTGGATGTCTTGGGGTCTGTGAGAGCCACCTGTTGTGAACTGGATCCGTGCCCGTCCTGGTTGGTGAAAGCCTCCAGGGTGTCAGCCTCCGCCACAAGCCCCGCAGCACCCGACATCCTCAGGGCTCCCAGGACGCAGACATGCAGCCATCGGACCGCTCCTGGGAATCTGATGGCAGTGTTTCGGCCCCTCACCTTATTAATCTATTTCACCTTTGCCACCCCTCGAAGCCTGGCCCCGGGGGGCTGCGGCTTCGACGGGGGGTATTGTCAGCCTCCACCGCCAGCCCCGCAGCACCCGACATCCTCAGGGCCCCCAGGATGCAGGCATGCAGCAGGATCTGGTGGAGCCGCCTCTCTCAAGTACCGCATCAGCGGTCAGTACAGGGCCTGTGGCCACGTCCCCCCCCAGAGCCTGACCAGACGACTCCTCCTCCAAAGCAAGGCACGCCCTTGGCCATGCCCCCGATGCTGCTGCGACGCTCGGAGCATATGCGGGCATGCACAGGGGCAGGGCCTTTCATATATGTGCATTTAAAAAAAATTTATTGTATGTTTTTAATGTTGGAAGCCGCCCCGAGCTGTATGGCAGGAGGGGCGGGGTAGAAATCTATAAAATAAATAAGTAAACGCCAGCGCCACAGTTACAGCAACGCTGGTGATTGTTCGAGACCAGCCCCCTTGCGTTTGTCCTTACTGTTTGTGATTTGTCTGCTAGTATTTTCCTGACGTCTGAGCCTGAGTGAAACTCCCTTCAACTGGATATCCCGTTGGTGTGACTGGAGCGAGTGACGGAGCGAGTGGTGAGTGTGAGGTGTGTGAGTGTCCCCCTTCCCCTCCATCCCTGGTCAGGGTTAGACCCTCCCCCTGGGGAGCACTGAACGAGTGACCCTGCCTCCTCCCTTGTAAGCCTGGGTAAGGGCCCTCACCCTGCACGGTCTCCTCCTTGCACCTCGTCCACAGCCTTCCTTCTTCACCCTGAGAGCGTGGGGTAGGGAATGTGGAGGTATTGTGCGGCCTCTCGCAATCCGGGCGCCCTATGATGATAGTGGCCTGTTCTCTTTCATTAGAGGTAATGGCCAACACACTATCCTGATGGGCACAAGACCCCCTCGTTGTTGCCTCGCTGAGAGAGTCGCTGCTAGCCATACGCAGTGTGTGAGAGATACGAGTGGTAGCCCCTCTGTGTTCTCCTCCCTCCCCGGTGACAAATCACCAGCAACTGTTAGCCCCCTAGTCTTCCCCATATGGGTGGTACCTATCATGGATGTAGCCACAGAACTAAACCGCTTGACTCAGGCGGTTCAACCCTTAGCCATGGAGCTGAAGGATGTCCAGGCCCAGCAAGGGGTCCTGACATCCACCGTAAACCAACTCCAAGGAGCCGCCGCTGCGACACCCGGCACTGCTGCGCCCGTGGCAGCCGCAGCCCCAATGGCACCCACAGGGGCCCTTATGGCGGCGGGGCCTAGGGAGCCCAAGGGACCCAAACTAGAAAAGTTTGTGGGAGACCGACGGGGTTTCCAGGTCTTTCTTGCCTTATGTTGGCTCACCTTCACTCTGCAGCCTCATACGTATGCCACGGATGCACTAAAGGTGGCCTTTATTGTTGGCAACTTGGGAGGCACTGCCCTAGAGTGGGCTATGACCCTGCTACGCAGTGACAGCCCTTTACTGGCAAATTATTCCGACTTCCTAAAAGAATTCACGTTTCTCTTCAACAACCCGCACCGCGCTCGTGATGCTCAGACCGCAATCATGAAGCTTCGGCAGGGACGCACCGCCGCTCTGGAGTATATTACACAGTTCCAGCAGCTGGCCTTAGAACTTCAGTGGCCAAATGACGTCCTGCGAGTGATGTTCAAGAAGGGTTTGTGTGAAGAGATCAAAGACCAGTTGGCGTTTGTAGAGACCCCGGTTGCCTGGGAAGCCCTCGCCAACCTGGTGCTTCAAATTGAGGATTTCCTGGCCGAAAGAAAAAGAGAGAGGCTCCAGGAATCCCGACCATACCAAGCGAGGCCTACATTCCCACTCCCTCCACCTCGCCTTGCTGAAACCAGCCGTTTATCTGAACCCGAGCCCATGAAAGTCGGGGCATCCTGGGGGGCCTTATCAAAAGAAGAACGAGACCGATGCCATAGCATCCGTGCTTGTTTTTATAGTGGGGACCCATCCCGCTTTATCGGGGAATTCCCCGAGTTTCCCCCAGAGCATAGGAGGATGGGAAATGCCACAGGCCAGGATGGGCAGAGGCCATCTCGGTCGTAACTACCCACTCCAAGTCCCTGAATCAGAAATCTAGGGGTTCTCATTTGAGGATTCCCATCACCTTGAGAATCAACCCTCACCGGTTTATAGTATGCTGGGCCCTCATCGACTCAGATGCTTCGGGGAACTTCATTGACCGCACTCTGGCCGAGCGATGGCAACTCCCCATTCAGAGGAAGATTATACCGGAACCCATCCACACTATCAACGGGTCCCCTTTGGTCTCAGGACCTATTACCACGTGCACTGCACCCTTGACCTGCACCATAGGGGACCACGGGGAACAAATCCCCTTTGATCTTGTTTGTACCCCCCTGTTCCAAGTGGTCTTAGGAAGCCCGTGGCTCTGCCAACACAACCCAACGATCCGCTGGTCTGACAGACAAGTATGTTTCTTGACTCTGTACTGCCTCCAGAAATGCCGCCTCCTGAAACCGGGACGAATGGCACTAGCCACCGCTGGGTCCTCATGTGAGACCATGAAGCTATCTCTACCTAGGGAATACGAAGCCTGCCGGGATGATTTCTGTAAGGTTTGGGCCACTGAGCTGCCCCCACACCGGCCGTATGATTGCCTGATTGACCTGATGCCAGGAAAAGACCTGCCGTTTGGACGCATTTATGCCTTAGCCGAACCCGACCTAAAGGTATTGCGGCAGTACCTAGACGAAAACCTTCGACAAGGCTTCATTCGACCTTCCACTTCACCCACAGGCGCCCCCATATTTTTTGTTCTTAAGAAGGATGGGGGTCTTAGACCCTGTGTGGACTATAGGGGGTTGAACCAGATAACCATCAAAAACCGCTCCCCGCTCCTCTTAATTCCTGAACTACTAGATCGCTTGCAAGGAGCTCAAGTCTTTACCAAGTTGGACCTCCGAGGAGCATATAACTTGCTCCGCATGCGCCCAGGTGACAAGTGGAAGACAGCGTTCCGTACCCGTTATGGGTTATTTGAATACCTCGTAATGCCCTTCGGCCTTGCTAACGCTCTGGCCGCCTTCCAACACCTCATTAATGAGGTTTTCCGGGACATTCTTGACATGTACGTCATTGCTTATCTTGATGACGTTTTGATCTACTCCCTCAACTTGGACGACCACGTCAGCCATGTTCGCGAAGTACTCCGACGACTCAGAATCAATAAGCTGTACTGCAAAAGAGAAAAGTGCTTTTTTCATCTCCGCTCTCTCAGCTTCTTGGGGTTTATCATAAGTCCCCATGGAATTCGAATGGACCCCCAGAAGGTCGAGGCATTAAATAGGTGGCCCGCTCCTAAGGCAGTAAAACCTTTACAATGGTTCCTTGGGAGTGCAAATAACTACAGGCAATATATCCCCAACTATGCAGAAATCATGCCCCTTTGACCTTGTTGTTGAAGAAAAATCAACCCTATGAGTGGACTCCAAAACAACAATACAGCTTCTCTTATCTGAACGAAGCTTTCATGACAGCTCCCCTGTTAGAGCACCCTGACCCCAACAAGCCCTTTTTTGTGGAAGCTGACACCTCCGGGAGAGCCATAGGAGCAGTACTACTGCAAGATCATGAATCGCCAGAGCCCCTACTCCCCTGCGCCTATTATTCCAGGCAACTGACCTCAGCAGAAAGGAATTATAACATTCTTGTTCGGGAACTCTTGGCAATCAAGGTCGCATTTGAAGTATGGTGTCACTACTTAGAAGGGACCCGACATCCAGTGACCATGGTGACAGATCACCGACCTTTCTTCAGACTGCCCAGATCGCCAATAGGGCTGTAGCGGCATACC
>QEPC01007789.1:62264-76210 GCA_003113815.1 Sphenodon punctatus
TTTCACATCCGCGAATTCTTGTAGCGAAAATAATGCAGAATCGCGGAGTATCGCGCGAAATTATGCGAGGCGCAAACAGGGATGCCGAGGTTTAGGAATGGAATCGCGGAGCGGTAACAGCTGATTTCGCATCAGCCCTAATCGCCAATGCCCGCCACGCCCGCTGGGCCTTGGTTTTTGCAAGGTTCGACTTCCACATTCGTATTAGCCCGGAAAACTACACCTACTAGCGGATGCCCTCTCGCGCTATTACGAACACAGTCCAAACCTCCCTGCTAACCCCGAACCTATTCTAAGGCCCCAGAAATTCGCGGGTACGTATACAACTTTATAAGAAATTCAAACAGCCGCCCTACAGGAACTTTCCGAAGTCACCCCACCTGCAGTAGCAACTCCCCCACCAGCAGGAACACCAGACCAACCACACTTGGTAAGGGTTCCCCCCTCCTGTCAACAAAACATATTATGGGCCCACCACGATGCTCCTACAGCAGGACATCCAGGCATTGAATGCACTACGCAATTGATTCATTGGTCCTTCTGGTGGCCAAGCCTGCAACAGGATGTAGTCCGGTACGTGACTAGTTGTGGCACCTGCGCTTGGACGAAAACGTCTCTCTGAGCTCCAACAGGACTTCTTCAGTTGGCTTCTCCCCCTTTATGACCTTGGCAACGGGTGGGCCTTGACTTTGTCGTAGACCTCCCCCCGTCTTGGCAATATAGTAGTGGTAGAACACTTCACCAAACTGGCCCACTTCATCGCCTGCAAGGGACTGCCATAGGCCAAACAAACTGCGCTGCTCTTTATCCGCCACATTTTAAAACTCGACGGTTGTCCACAGGAGATTATAAGCGACAGAGGGACCCAATTTACATCACGCTTCTGGAAAGCCCTGTTTCAGGCCTTACAAGTGACACTTAAGCCCACCACTGCCTACCATCCAAAGGCGAATGGGCAAGTGGAAAGGGTGAACCAAAACATGGAGCAATATCTACGATGCTACATAAACTATCTCCAGGATGATTGGCACGCATGGCTCCCGCTTGCGGAATTCACATATAATAATGCACCCAACGCCTCGCTAGGGAACTGCCCTTTCTTCATTACATATGGCTTTCACCCACGGGGGGGGCACCGAAACTACGGCTACGGCTGTACCTGCCGCAGGAGCACTTATTCAACAGATCCGACACGCACAATCAATTGCACGACAAGTACTATTGCAAGCACGGCAACAATATAAGATACAGGCCGACCGACATAGATGACCCGGAAAGCCGTTGCAACCGGGTGACCTCATCTGGATCGATCGGCGTCGCTACCCATCGTCTCAGCCATCCCCCAAGCTCGATTATCGTTACATTGGATCTTTCCCCATCCTACAGCAACTAAATGATGTGACCTACACGGTGAAATTACCCCCCCGCTCACGAAGTCATTCCACTTTTCATGTGTTCCCTCCGAAAAAGGACAGCTTACACCCTGGGGTAACCTCAGTAGAAACCCCGGACCCCCTTGTCCAACCAGGCGGGGACCCGACTACGAGGTGAAGGCAATCTTGGACTCCAAGATCCGATGGGGTCGTCTACACTACTTGATTGATTGGGATCGGTTTGGACCATCGGACCGCTCCTGGGAACCTGCTGGCAACGTTTCGGCCCCTCGCCTTATTAGGCTATTTCACCTTCGCCACCTCTCGAAGCCCGGCCCCGGGGGGCGGTGGCTTCGACGGGGGGGTATTGTCAGCCTCCGCCGCCAGCCCCGCAGCACCCGACATCCTCAGGGCCCCCAGGATGCAGGCATGCAGCAGGAGCAGGCAGAGCCCCCTTTCTCAAGTACCGCATCAGAGGTCAATACAGGGCCCATGACCACGCCCCCCACAGGGCCCGACCAGACGACTCCTCCTCCAAAGCAAGGCATGCCCTTGGCCACGCCCCCGATGCTGCTGCGACGCTCGGAGCATCTGCGGGCATGCACGGGGGCGGGGTCTTTCACATAAATGCCAGCGCCGCAGTTAGAGCGATGCTGGTGATTGTTCGAGACCGGCCCCCTTGCGTTTGTCCTTACTGTTTGCGATTTGTCTGCTAGTATTTTCCTGACGTCTGAGCCTGAGTGAAACTCCCTTCAACTGGATTTCCCCTTGGTGTGACTGGAGCGAGTGACGGAGCGAGTGGTGAGTGCGAGGTGTGTGAGTGTCCCCCTTCCCCTCCGTCCCTGGTCAGGGTTAGACCCTCCCCCTGGGGAGCACTGTGAATGAGTGACCCTGCCTCCCCCCTTGCAAGCCTGGGTAAGGGCCCTCACCCTGCATGGTCTCCTCCTTGAACCTCATCCACAGCCTTCCTTCTTCACCCTGAGAGCATGGGATAGAGAATGTGGGGGTATTGTGCGGCCTCTCGCAATCCGGGCGCCCTATGATGATAGTGGCCTGTTCTCTTTCATTAGAGGTAATGGCCAACACACTATCCTGACGGGCACAAGACCCCCTCATTGTTGCCTCGCTGAGATAGTCACTGCTAGCCATATCCAGTGTGTGAGAGATACGAGTGGTAGCCCCTCTGTTTTCTCCCCCCTCCCCGGTGACACAGGGAGATATTGGTGACCGTGCTGGTAAGGGTGGTTAATGCATCCTTGCAGCAGGGGATATTGTCGCCCAGGCTCAAGGAGGCTGTGGTGCAACCCCTGCTGAAGAAACCATTATTGGATGTGGATGCACTTGCCAGCTACCAACCTGTCTCTAACCTTCCCTTTTTGGGGAAGGTTATTGAACAGGCGGTAGCGATCCAGCTCCAGGCACATCTAGACATCATTGGTTTCCTGGACCCTTTTCAATCTGGGTTCCGCCCCGGCTGTGGCACCGAGACGGCATTGGTGGCCTTGATCGACGATGTCCACCGAGAGATGAACGCAGGACGTTCGACATTTCTTGTCCTGCTAGATTTCTCGGCTGCTTTTGACACCATGGACCATGGGCTGGTGTTGAGATGGCTGCGTGACCTAGTGGGGCTGGAATGGTTCTGCTCATTCCTCTTGGGGAGAAGCCAGCAAGTAGTCCTGGGAGCTGAAACATCTTGCCCCCGCTCATTATCCTGTGGCGTTCCACAGGGTTCTATTCTGTCTCCATTATTATTTAATGTTTATATGCAGCCCTTGGGGGAGATCGTGAGAGGGTTCGGGGTGCGGTGTCACCAGTATGCTGATGATACTCAGCTGTACCTCTCTTTTTCAGCTGATCCAGACCCTGCTGTCTCGTTGCTATCCCAATGTTTGGAGGCCGTGGTGGAATGGACGTGGCAGAGCAGACTGAAGCTAAACCCTGATAAGACAGAGGTGATGGTGGTGGGGAGAGCGAGGGAGGTGTCGGCCACCCTGATTGGGGGGGTTCACCCTCCTGTAGCTCAATGGGTCCGGAGTCTGGGGGTGATGCTGGACGTGGATCTCCGCATGGAGAAACAAGTTGAGGGGGTTGTGAAGGCTGACTTCCGCCAGTTTTATCTGGTACGGAGGTTGCGCCCTTATGTCTCTGGCTTGGACCTGGTCTCCCTCATCCATGCCTTCGTCACCTCGAGGCTGGACTACTGCAACGTGCTCTACGTGGGGCTGTCCTTGTTCCTGGTTTGGAGGCTGNGACACGCACAATCAATTGCACGACAAGTACTATTGCAAGCACGGCAACAATATAAGATACAGGCCGACCGACATAGATGACCCGGAAAGCCGTTGCAACCGGGTGACCTCATCTGGATCGATCGGCGTCGCTACCCATCGTCTCAGCCATCCCCCAAGCTCGATTATCGTTACATTGGATCTTTCCCCATCCTACAGCAACTAAATGATGTGACCTACACGGTGAAATTACCCCCCCGCTCACGAAGTCATTCCACTTTTCATGTGTTCCCTCCGAAAAAGGACAGCTTACACCCTGGGGTAACCTCAGTAGAAACCCCGGACCCCCTTGTCCAACCAGGCGGGGACCCGACTACGAGGTGAAGGCAATCTTGGACTCCAAGATCCGATGGGGTCGTCTACACTACTTGATTGATTGGGATCGGTTTGGACCATCGGACCGCTCCTGGGAACCTGCTGGCAACGTTTCGGCCCCTCGCCTTATTAGGCTATTTCACCTTCGCCACCTCTCGAAGCCCGGCCCCGGGGGGCGGTGGCTTCGACGGGGGGGTATTGTCAGCCTCCGCCGCCAGCCCCGCAGCACCCGACATCCTCAGGGCCCCCAGGATGCAGGCATGCAGCAGGAGCAGGCAGAGCCCCCTTTCTCAAGTACCGCATCAGAGGTCAATACAGGGCCCATGACCACGCCCCCCACAGGGCCCGACCAGACGACTCCTCCTCCAAAGCAAGGCATGCCCTTGGCCACGCCCCCGATGCTGCTGCGACGCTCGGAGCATCTGCGGGCATGCACGGGGGCGGGGTCTTTCACATAAATGCCAGCGCCGCAGTTAGAGCGATGCTGGTGATTGTTCGAGACCGGCCCCCTTGCGTTTGTCCTTACTGTTTGCGATTTGTCTGCTAGTATTTTCCTGACGTCTGAGCCTGAGTGAAACTCCCTTCAACTGGATTTCCCCTTGGTGTGACTGGAGCGAGTGACGGAGCGAGTGGTGAGTGCGAGGTGTGTGAGTGTCCCCCTTCCCCTCCGTCCCTGGTCAGGGTTAGACCCTCCCCCTGGGGAGCACTGTGAATGAGTGACCCTGCCTCCCCCCTTGCAAGCCTGGGTAAGGGCCCTCACCCTGCATGGTCTCCTCCTTGAACCTCATCCACAGCCTTCCTTCTTCACCCTGAGAGCATGGGATAGAGAATGTGGGGGTATTGTGCGGCCTCTCGCAATCCGGGCGCCCTATGATGATAGTGGCCTGTTCTCTTTCATTAGAGGTAATGGCCAACACACTATCCTGACGGGCACAAGACCCCCTCATTGTTGCCTCGCTGAGATAGTCACTGCTAGCCATATCCAGTGTGTGAGAGATACGAGTGGTAGCCCCTCTGTTTTCTCCCCCCTCCCCGGTGACACAGGGAGATATTGGTGACCGTGCTGGTAAGGGTGGTTAATGCATCCTTGCAGCAGGGGATATTGTCGCCCAGGCTCAAGGAGGCTGTGGTGCAACCCCTGCTGAAGAAACCATTATTGGATGTGGATGCACTTGCCAGCTACCAACCTGTCTCTAACCTTCCCTTTTTGGGGAAGGTTATTGAACAGGCGGTAGCGATCCAGCTCCAGGCACATCTAGACATCATTGGTTTCCTGGACCCTTTTCAATCTGGGTTCCGCCCCGGCTGTGGCACCGAGACGGCATTGGTGGCCTTGATCGACGATGTCCACCGAGAGATGAACGCAGGACGTTCGACATTTCTTGTCCTGCTAGATTTCTCGGCTGCTTTTGACACCATGGACCATGGGCTGGTGTTGAGATGGCTGCGTGACCTAGTGGGGCTGGAATGGTTCTGCTCATTCCTCTTGGGGAGAAGCCAGCAAGTAGTCCTGGGAGCTGAAACATCTTGCCCCCGCTCATTATCCTGTGGCGTTCCACAGGGTTCTATTCTGTCTCCATTATTATTTAATGTTTATATGCAGCCCTTGGGGGAGATCGTGAGAGGGTTCGGGGTGCGGTGTCACCAGTATGCTGATGATACTCAGCTGTACCTCTCTTTTTCAGCTGATCCAGACCCTGCTGTCTCGTTGCTATCCCAATGTTTGGAGGCCGTGGTGGAATGGACGTGGCAGAGCAGACTGAAGCTAAACCCTGATAAGACAGAGGTGATGGTGGTGGGGAGAGCGAGGGAGGTGTCGGCCACCCTGATTGGGGGGGTTCACCCTCCTGTAGCTCAATGGGTCCGGAGTCTGGGGGTGATGCTGGACGTGGATCTCCGCATGGAGAAACAAGTTGAGGGGGTTGTGAAGGCTGACTTCCGCCAGTTTTATCTGGTACGGAGGTTGCGCCCTTATGTCTCTGGCTTGGACCTGGTCTCCCTCATCCATGCCTTCGTCACCTCGAGGCTGGACTACTGCAACGTGCTCTACGTGGGGCTGTCCTTGTTCCTGGTTTGGAGGCTGCAGCTAGTGCAGAATGCGGCAGCCCACCTCCTTTTGGGGACATGTCGGTGGGACCACATAACACCTGTGCTCCGGGTTCTGCACTGGCTGCCAATAGCGAGCTGAACCAGGTTCAAGGTATTGGTGTTGATTTATGAGGCCCTTCACGGTCTCGGCCCCTCATACCTCAGGGATCACCTCGCCCTCTGTGCCCCGGAGCGGCTCCTTCGGTCTGCCTGGGGTGCCTTCTTGGAGGTCCCCCGTGTTAATCAGGGGGCCACAGTGGAGAGGGCATTCTCGGTGGCTGTGTCTTTGGAATTCCCTCCCAGAGGAAGCTCGCCTGGCCCCGAGTCTTTTAACATTCCGGTGAGTTTGTAAAACCTGGCTGTTCGCCCAGTTCTTTGGGGAGGGCGGGTTAGTGGGGTTTTATCCTCCCACCCTTCTTTATTATTTGTTATAAAAAAAAATTGTCCTTCCCTGTTTTAATTGTTAAGATTTTTTTAAATATTTTTATTTATAAACTTTTATCATTTACATTATAATACACTAATTATAACAATTATAATGAAAAATACCTTTACAATAGAACCGACAACAGCAGTTATGATCAGATATTGCGCAACATATATTAAAATAACTTTTTTTTAAAAAAAACCAACGTAGAAAACAAAGGACCCCACACACAAAAAGTCAGTATTTTTTTTTTTTTCTTGTCACGACCTGGCCCCAATATATTAAGTTAGAGGAGCTGGAGATGATCTACCTTCCCCTCTTTCTTCTCATCCAGGACAGTTATCACTGGCAACCAGGTTTCTTCGAAGTTATGCCTATTATTCTGAAGCTCTGCATGAAGCATTTCCATCGAGTATAAGAACCATAACTTTTGGTACATTTCTTCCATATTAAATTCTTCAGATCCTTTCCAGTGTTTGGCGATCAACGAAATTGCGGCCAAGCAAATAACCTTACAAGAGCTCTGAAACTGTAACATATTTTCTGTATTGGGGTATAGTCCCAGTAGAGCAGTTGCATGGGACCACCTCCCCCACAACTTTGTTAATTAATTTCCACACTTTACCCCAGAATGAGCGTACTACCGGGCACTCCCACCAACAGTGCTTGTAGGTACCCACATTGCCACAACCCCTCCAACAGAGCCCTTTCCCGGAAGAATCTGAAAATCTCATTCTTACAGGGGTTAAGTAAAATCTCAATATTAATTTTATCTGTGCCTCTCTTACTTCCAGTGTGCATCTATTCATGTGGTTCCATATCTTTCTTTCCTCCTCCTCACCTAAATGGGTCTTTGTGTCTTTTCTCCATGCCTCCATATAACTTAAAGGTGATTTGTAGTGAATCTCTTTTAGAGCTTTATATATTTTACCTAAGCGGCCCGAGGTTTCGCTTCTATTAAACAGTATTTTTTCTAATTTGTATGGCTCTCTACTGAAGCTCTCTACATTCTGGGCTGTAGTTGCTAGTCCTTTTAGCTGTAAATATTGGAAATGATTCACCTTTCCCTGTAGCATTTTTCCTAACCTATCTGGGGTTGAAAATTTCCCTCCTGTAAACAATTGGCCCATCCTCACAGCGCCTTTGTTTCTCAGTAACTTACGAAGATCTGGAGCAATTCCTGTTTTTTTTGCCTGTATTGAGTCTATGGGTGTGAATGGGGAGAAACTCCCTCCTATTCCCATTTTTCTTCTTGTGTTATACCAATGCCTGCATAAAGTACCGACAAAGGGGTGTTCCCTAGGGATTTTAATGAACAGGTTCCCTTGATCCACTATAAGATCTTTTAATGTCTTCACTTGAGAGATTTCCTTTTCTAGTCTCACCCACTCAGGAGCAGTTTCTTCATGGTACCAGTCATATATCCCTGTTAAAATTGACGCTTGGTAATATAATTTTATATTAGGAAGATTGAGACCCCCTTTCTCCTTGAGTTGCATCAAGGAGCTTTTCTTAATTCTTGGCTTTTGGCCATTCCATACAATATCTTTCAGGAGGTCCTCACTAAACTTGAAAAAGGATTCAGGCAAAGTAATCGGTAAAGCCATAAATTTATGAATAAACTTGGGCAGAATCATCATTTTGTATAGATTTATTTTACCTAGCCAAGATGTCATCAGTTTGCACCAGGGTTTTATTTCTTCTCTCAAAAGTTTTATTAATGGGGGAAAGTTTGCTGCGTATAGCTCTTTTGGATTTTTTGTTAGGGAAACCCCTAGATATTTTAATGCAGACTTTACTATAGGAAAAGGAGATAAATTTTTAATCCGATCCTCATGCTCTCCACTGTAGCCAAAAGCCAGAGCATATGATTTATTCTTGTTTATTGAATATCCAGCAATTTCCCCAAAGCTATCCATAACCCTAATCAGTTCTGGCAAAGTCTCCTCTGGTCTGGTCACAAATAGGAGCAGATCATCTGCATATAAAGATAATTTGTTTTCTATGGACCCAATTTGTACCCCTTTTATTTTCTCGTTTTGTCTTATCGCTGATGCCAGGACTTCTAATACTATGTTAAATAGAAGGGGAGAAAGAGGACAGCCCTGCCGAGCTCCTCTTTGCAATTGAAAAGGTTCCGTGCACTCGCCATTAATAAGAAGCCTAGATTGTGGTGTTAAATAAATCGCCGACAGCCAATCCAAAAAATTGCCGCTAAGGTTCATCTTTTCTAGCACTCTAAAGAGGCATTTTATCTCCACAAAATCAAATGCCTTCTCCACGTCGGCAGAGATTATCATGGCGAGGATCTTTTGTTTGTTCAAAATATATATTATGTTCATTGCTTTTCTTATGTTAACTTTGCCCTGTCTGCCCGGGATGAAACCAGTTTGATTTTTGTGTATCATTTCCCCACTAATTGACTTAAACCTGTCAGCAAGAATTTTTGCAAAGATCTTGTAATCTGCATTTAAAAGTGATATTGGTCTATAACTACCTCAATTATCCAGGTCCCTCCCAGGCTTTAAAATTAGGGTTATGGTAGCATTATAAAAGTTTTCCGGCATAGCTCTTTCTGCTAGAATATTATTAAATACGGTCGTGAGGTGTGGTGCAAGCCTGTCTGCAAAGGCCTTATAAAATTCACTAGGAAACCCATCTGGTCCTGCTGCCTTGTTGTTCTTTGCAGCCAATATTGCCTTGTGGACTCCTTGTATTGTGATTTCTGCATTAAGAAAAGCCACTTGTCCAGAATTGAGTTTAGGTAACTTTATCCCTTCCAGAAACTTCGTTATTTCTGAATCACTTGGGTTAGTAGATTTATAGACTCCACTATAGAATTCTAAGAATGTCTTTTTTATATCCTGCGGCTCTATACAATAGATGCCTTTCTTATTAATAACCCTTTGAATAAGTGCTTTTCTCTGCTTTACTTTGACTAAGTTGGTGAGAGTTCTGCCTGCTCTATTATTATTCTCGAAGTAGTGGAATCTTATTTTCCTTAGCTGATTATTAATCTTATCTATCTCTAGAGTGTTTGTAATCTCTCTATTTTTAATTATTTTTCGTTTTAACTCTTTAGTGGACTTTAATTTATTTTGGGCCTCAAGTTTTTGCAACTCTGCATAAAGTTCCTTTTTTTGTTGTCTCTTGTCCCTCAGTATTTTTGTATTCAAAGCAATTATGTTCCCTCTAATTACCACCTTAGCAGCTTCCCATAAGGTAGCGGGCGAACTGACATATCCCTCATTATTGTCAAAAAATTCTACTAATTTTTCTTCTATTTGGCTCTTACTCTCCTTATTCCTGAGCAAATTCCTGTTTAATTGCCAATTAAAGGCCTTTCGTGACTGTTCCCCTGGAGCCTGAATATGGTAGTTACAGCATTGTGGTCTCATAACCACAGGAATTATTAAACTTTTTTTTCCTCTATAAGCCTCAGTTTTGTTAATCAGCACGTGATCTATACGTGTATAAGTGTTGTGTATGGCTGAAAAGAATGTGTAGTCTCTTTCTCTTCCATTTAGTAGTCTCCATATATCAATCCAGCCATACAGATTTATCATCTTATTCAGTTGTTTTTGCTCCCATTTTATCCCCCTTGAACTGGAATGATCTAATTCTGAAAGGGTGGCATTAAAATCTCCTTGGATTATGGCCGTTCCCTTAGTCACCTCAGCAATTCTTTTGAAGCAATCTTTAAAAAATGCAATCCTCTCAGTATTAGGGGCATAAATGTTTGCTAAAGTTACTTGTCAACCTGACAGCTTTCCAACTAAACAAAGGAATCTACCCTCTTTGTTCTTAATATAACTTTCTACCTTAAAGTCTTTGTGTTTGGCGAAACCGATAATAACCCCTGCTTTCTTCTTTTTGCAGCAAGATGCCCATAAACCTCCCATTCTAGCAGTACCAAACCTGGGAACATCCTTTGCCAAGAGGTGTGTCTCTTGGAGGAAAAATATGTCTGCCCCCTGTTCCACCATAAAATCCCTTACCCTCTTTCTTTTCTGGGGGGAATTTAGGCCTTTGACATTCAAAGTAACTGTCTTAACCTCTCCCATCATTCAAAGTAAAATACAATTTAAAACTGCATCCAACCAAATTTTCCACTGAGCCCATGCTTACTACTCCACTATTTATTGTGTGGGTCTGCCTAATGAAGTTCTGCTTAGTTTTGTAATTGGATACCATTACCATGACAGAAAAATTCTCTTTATAAATCATTTCCCTTTTTGTGTGCGAGTCCCTCCCCTTCCCCCCTCCCCCCCTCTATTACAAACCCTAATAGAGTCCCCCAGAACCGCAATCCCTCCCTCTCCCATACAAGCGAAATGCATGCCTTCCCTGATTCCCATATCTCCCATGTGAGGATCTGCTGGGAGTGCTACCACCAAGACTTAAAGGAAAAGTCCATGGTGTGCCCTTCTTCCCCCCACCCCCAGCTCATAATGAAAAACCTTTCCTCCTGCTTCTCTATTCTTGCCACAAACCAACTGTTAACATAATTCTTGTTCCAACAACCCACAAAAAGATTATAACTAAGTAATGCTGCAAGCAACTGTTCCTATAAACTCTTCTCAATTTTCTTCTTCTAGGATGCACAGCAGCAAAGTTCTGTGAAGAGTGCAATTAAATCTCTCTGTTCCTTCCTTTTTTATTTTTCCCTTTTTAAAAAAAATTGTCTCTAATCCTTTCCACTAACTCTAGCTGACTGCGTTGCTAAGAAGATCTCCAGGTCCTCCGTGGCATCAAAAATTCTTCTCCTACCATTATCAAAAACCAGCATTTTCGCTGGGAACAGTAATCTTGGCTTCAGATTTCTTTCATTTAGTTCACCGAAGTATTTATTCCACTTCATCCTCTTTTTAATTGTCTCAGCTGCATAATCTAGCACCAATCTTATATAATTTTGTTGAAAGGACAGCTTCTTCTTACCTCTGGCTGCTCTAAGAATCTCTTCCTTGGTGGTGAACATTGCAAATTTAACAAGAATGTGTCGTGGGAGGTCTGTCTCTTTCTGTGGAGGGCGCCCTGTCCTTTGAGCTCGATCAATAGGAGCAGAGTGGAATCGTGCCTCCTCAGGGAAATTTTCTTTTAAGATGGCCCCTATTGTTTCATTAATTTTTTCTGTTCCCGCTGCTTCTTTGACTCCAATTATCCTCAAGTTACCCCTTCTCGATCTATTTTCTAAATCTTCACACTTGGCAGATAATAAAGCAGTGTCACCCTTCCATTTATTGATCTGTTCTTGAAAAATCAGGGACTGCTCCTCCAGCTCTGATATTCTCCCCTTTGCAGCTTCCAGTTTTTTATTACCAGTTTCAACAGCCTGTTTTATTTGCCTCATTTCACTTTTAAGTTCCTCTTTCATTTGTTTTAACAGCTTTTTTAGGGTGCCAGAAGCCTCAACTTCCTCCCCGTCAGAGCTGGATGGAGTCTAGTCAGTTTCATGTTCCCGCGCTGTCAGCACTGCCGCCGCCATCTTCATACTGCCGCTGCAGTTCTCTCTCTCCTGGCTCTTCTCCTCGGGCTGATTTTTCTGGCAGAATCTCTCTAAAGCGTTGGCTTCAGAGATTTTTTGTCTTGGTTTGTTTCTTGCAGCCATTTCTTCACAAAGTATGTTATTTAATCTCTTTTTTTTAACAGTTAGGTTTGCTTTTAGAGCTGGGGGGAGCGGAGCTCAGGCTATTCCCAGCCGCTAGCCCTGCCGCATGCGTAGATCCTCCTAATTGTTAAGATTTTTATGATTGTTTTAAATATTTTAAATACTGTGTTATGTGAAATTTGTTAGCCGCCCTGAGCTGTTTGCAGGGGGAGCGGGGAATAAATAAATAAATAAATAAATAAATAAAATACTGCGAGGATCTTATCCCAGCTATATCTTTCTGCCTACCTATATCCTCCATTCTGGTAAGAATCACATTCTTGGCAATTTCAGGAGTGTGGGCCCTTATATAATTTTGTGTGAAGCCCAGTGTATTAAAATACTCTTCCACTGCTACCTGCCATTTACTCTAAGAGTCTGCTATTAAATACTGAAAAGGACCAGACTTTGATGAACCCCACAGGTTAAACCAAAATTTCAGCACTCTAGACCATGCATGCACTTCCCAGCTAAGTTGTCCTGTTTCCAACCTCAGGGCAGCACATGGCGTACCATATGGGGCTCTCAAAAGTCTCCTAAGAAACAGAGATTGTATTCCCTCAACCTTACTGTTTGGGGGGAGGAGTGGGAACCATAATTCATCTCCGAACAATAACTGGGACATGACTTTATTGTCATGAACCCGGATAGCCAACTCTGTGCTAGAGTGCCCATTTTTTGTAAATAATCTCTGTAGCGCAAATGATGCGCGCTTTGAGAGAACTAATGTCTTCCTAAGATGCTCTAACCAGCTGTCAGATGACATAAAATTAAGGCCAAGGTATTTAAAACATTTTACTTGCTGGAGTGCGTGGCCGTCAATAAACCAACTAAAGGTTTTCCTAGCATTAGAGAAAACAATAACTTTTGATTTGCTATAATTAATTGTTAGTTACAATAATGAAGGAAACCCCTGAGTTGGCGGTTGAAGCCCACCCTTGTCTGGGAAAAAAGAATCAGACCATCTGCGTAAAACAAGCACCTTATAGATCTTGAGGCTAGTCGCGGAGGAAAAAACTCATCCTTGTTAAGTAAGGGAATTGAAGTACCTTGAGATATGCCCAGCATTATCAATGTTAACAGCAGATGTTAACAACGTCCCTGTGGTGGGTTCCACCCTTGGCTCCGGACCCTGACCTCAATGTTGAGTCGCGTACCTTTTTAGCCCAGCGTGCCTGGTAATGCTGCTGAGTACATAATCTCTCAGGGGCAAGAGAGTGACTGAGAGGGTTCAGAGGGTCACCTTGGGGCCACCCTTTCCCCCCCTGTGCCTGGGACTTGATTCCTCCTACTTTGTTTCCCCCACAGCTCCATACCCCGGAGCCTGACAGAACCCTGGCTCCGTCCCCTGGAGCCTGATAGTTCTGGCCTTCCTTCTCCCTCCTTGGTTTCCCCCAAGGCTCCATACCACGGAGCCTGACAGATTGCTTCACCCCGAAAACTACCCCCTTCCCTTCCCTTATTTTCCCGTGTCTCTAACTGCACCTGCCTGTGGTTAGAAAAATGAGTTCCAGTCCCACCTCTCGATCCAAGGTACCAGCTTCTTGGAAGTGGTCAGCATATCAGGACGTAGAAGCCTTTTTGGATAAAAGGCCGGACATTTTAGAACCTTCGCCAATAATGTGGGATACCCACCGCCAGATAAAGGCATATTTGGAAAAAACGAAAGGAACCCCTCCTGAAGCGATCCTAGCTGCCTCCCTCAAGCCAAAACATAAGAACATGGCCAGACGGCCGACCCCGCTCCCTCCCCAGCCCTTGGACTTTGGACAATGGTCAGATTTGGAGAGTGATGAAGAATGGGA
>QEPC01007789.1:95277-124622 GCA_003113815.1 Sphenodon punctatus
GTGCCAGGAGAAGATACTTGTCTGGCTATGCCTTTGTTAGTATGCTGATGGGGCCTTATCCACATGTTGAGTCATCTCAGCTTGAATTCCATCACAATCTCAGGCCTGCTGGCTGTTCTGGACCATCTCTCTGCTCTTTGACTTTGCTTGACCGAAGTAAGGTCTGGCTTCCTTTGTCCAGGCCAGGGGAACATAAGATATCAATAACACTATATTCTATTGCCACAGTAGCAACTTCCTTGCTGCCGCTATAGACTCAGAGGTCCAAATGATCCAGGGCTCTGGGGAAAAGATCAGGGGCTATACCTTGATCGGCCACCCCAGCGATGCCCCTGGTGAACCTCTTATACCTTCTTGCAAGCAGGTCTTCCTCCTCCACTTCATTGAGTTTGAGACCAAGAGGCAACAGAATGGGTCAAATCTCCCCTTTTACCTGTCTGCTCCAGGGGCGAGCTTACCTGCCTTACAGGGAGTCAACCCTGAGAGAAGATCTTTCAACAAAACGCACTTAATTTGTACAGTCCTTGCTGGTCTTGCATACACCCACCGAGCTAGATTCCCATGTTTCACTGATCCAGTTTCTGAACTCTGTTGGAGGCCTGGACAGCTGACTTCCATAGCTTCACTGGCCAGATAATTCTACATCCCAATGTCTCCTGGAGCAGAGAGAATAAAGCAAGATCAAAGCCAGTCACAGGTCTAGGCTCCTACCATCTCTCACTGGTAAGTATTTCAGTTATCCACTACAACTACTTTCTTGCTGTTGCTTCTTCCCAACCCCTCCCTCACTTCTGTTACTGTGCAATTCCCAAGCTGTACCTGGCCACGGTGCTGCCTGGGTAAGTTAGGTTTGGGGCAGACTTGGAGAACAGTAGTAACTAATAGTCAGCCACTGCAAGCTAAGTGTAAGGGAAGATGGCCAATAACTGAACATTTGTCTTTCTAAAGAGGTCTCAATTAGCGAGAACACCTGACAGGTACAGCAGGGATGCAGTAACAACTCATTTGCTTCTCCAAAAATAAGCTCTAGACTCTTGCCTTATGGAAAGCAACTGACTTAACAGATTCGTTACCACGTGACCCTTTCTCCAGGCATGAACATGGGGGTCCCGGAGGAGAAAGGTCCCAGTGCAGAAGGCAGAGCTCAAATTTAGGGGAATTAGTCTTTTCAGTCACCGAGGGTCCACACGTGCTTGGGATTCAGTCTGGGGTCATGGCGCGCTACGATCTACTGGCCTAACTTCTTGTCCTCCACAAAAAGACATGATAGAAACAAGGAATGCTCCAAAGACAGAGGGGATGTTTATTTAATTAGGTACAGTAAGACACATCCAATTAGTACTGTCTAACCCTGTAGTCACCAGTCCAGACTAAAGTAAACCGCATGGAGGGTACCCTCTGTTCTACCCAGCCTGGCGCTGACTAGCTTGGCCAAGGTCAGAGACAAGAGAGGGAGTGAGAGGTTTTAGGTGAGTGACAAAGAATGCTTTAAGGGAGGGGAGCGGTGTAATTTCAAGCCTCAGTTCAAAGTGGAGAGAGAAACAGGATGTGAGGAAGGCAGAAAAAGTGGTTACCTCTCCTCTTCCCATTGTGATGGGAATGGGTGAGCCCCAGTGATACTGAGATGAGTGGGAGGGAAACAAGTCTAGGCTTGGGAGACACTTTGAGCAGATACAAACAGGCAGCCTGTGCATGTCAATGTCAAAAAAAACAACTCAATCCTATACTGGAGAACTAGGGCCAATTGTAGGGATCAAGGGACAAAGTTGCACAGAAACACACAATGGCTATTTGGAATCCGCTTATGAGTATTCAGAATAAGCTTCCTGGGTGGGTTTGGGAGCCCAAGACTAAACACAGGCTCGCAATGGCTGTTAAATACGGTCTTTCCAGGTTGGTCCTGGGATACAGAGAAAAGGATGATTTGGGGTAAATGCCAGGATGGGTGGAGGGGCAGGAGAATCTTCCACCTGGGTGACTTCCCAGGTGAGGCTTGACTCAGTCCAGGCACTGTGAGGTTTGAGGGCAGTCAACTCCTATGGTGCTAGGCGGCAGGATCCCATCTCTGGAGGTTACACAAAAGGTAGAGTTGCCTGGTGTCTCAATTGTGCCGTATCTTCAATACTAGTGCTGCCCTCTTTCTTAAGCTGGGTGTTTTGCATAAGACTGATCTTCTAAAGGGAATTTCTAAGAGGCCAGATACTTGTGTTCTTCCATTTTCCACCTGGGGTCCCACCACTTCTTTGTATGTGCCCTCTTTCAAGTGAGGGGGGGGGGCTTCTTTTTACCTCATCATGAGTAACACAATGCTTTTGAGAACCTAATCTTGGATACCTTTGTGATATATCATTAACAAAATTTGTGTAAAGTAATTGGTGAAGAAGAGCACTATTGTGATCAAGCAATTATTCCTTCCATGACCCAGTCTACTGTGAGAAATATTGGAAGTGAATATGTTGAGACAAGTCATCCAAACAAACAAATGAGGCCAACAGGGCCAGAGACCAAGAAAGGCCCCCAAACACAAGTGTGTGTTACCTATTTGGTCAACAGGTAAAGGGTCAAGAAACAAGGCCCTTTTAGGGCACCATCACTTCTCAGACACAGGAATAAAAGGGCCCCCGCTACACAAAGCTATGAGGAGAACCCCTCCCCCAAGGAGGGGTTCTTACAAAGCCTCCCTTCTTACAAAGCCTCTAATCAGTGGATCAGTCCAGCCAAACCCCAATCACCAGCTCGTCTTTGGGGCTCTGAAGATCTCATGGACACTCACTCCCAAAACCTTTTCTGCAGCTCATCAGGATTTAGGAGAAGTCTAACTCTAAGCTTCACCAGCTTCTGTGCTTGGGAATGGGCTTTTCCAGGTGTGTGCACTCGGCTTCTGATGTCTGTTGCTGGTCCCTGCCTTCCAAGGACATGGATTAGGCAGGAATTAGAACTTGTGCATGTTACTGCTGCATTCAATTCCAGCCAGGATCAGTGTTGGGACACTTCTCTCCTGTTCCCCGTGACACCCTGACCATGTTTTATTCTATACATAGCCCATATGCTAATGTTCTCCTCCATCGAAACTGGAGGAGGAGGCGGCATGCACTGTAGCCAGTCACCCACACCCAGTGAGATGCCAGAGAACAGCAACATTCCTGGCTCCAGGTAGGACTAGACAGAACCACCTTTTCCCCTGGACATATATAATGTAGCCCACACATCTAGTCATACCATGTTCCCTCAGTATCACACACCACTATAGTCCTGACATCTGCTCATAACCCGTTTCCCCAGTAACAGACCCTACCCTAGCCCCAACAAGACCACGCATGGAACACAGAAGTCCTTTTCACATGAGCTTCATTTAAGAACTAAAGTAGTGCCATACTGAGTCAGACCAAGGGATGGAGCCACAGGGACAGAGGCCACAAGGAGTATTCACTAACACTTAAGGCATAAGAATGTGTACCTGCATGGGGAAGTCTTTCCTGCAGCTGTGCTCCATGTGCATTCTGGATTCTCTCTCAGGAGAGGCTTTTAGGCTCCATCCTTTACCAGCTGCCAGTGCAGTTGTGAGTGTTTTGCTTCTGCTTGTGATCGCCTCACTCTCAAGTTTTGCCTGAACTTAGCAACTCTTTTTTCTGGAATACAATTTAGACAGTGGTTCAAAGCAGCAGAAGTCACCGCTACATTCAATACTAGAGCCACCTTACTGTTATCCACACGCCACACCATTACTGTTAAAGACAAAGGTACAGTACCTCATGTGTTGGCTACCTGCAGTGAAGAATCATGTTTCTGGACAGCTAATGGGTAACCAAATACCCACATTGCAGCTATTACAGAGGATACTAGCCATGCCGCAGGAAGCATAACCTGGCAACAGAGACTCCTGGGCCAACTCACTGACCAACCACTGCTTTCTGCATCTTTTTGGTCCAGCTTTTTCTTAATGGGGGGGTGGGAAGTGAGCAAGAAGGCCTCTTCCAGCACCCCGTGTATGACGTGTGTGCACCCCCTGCTGTGCCCCACAGTGTCCCTATGCTCCATGAGTGAAGAGGCCATGTTTTGACTAGATGACTTTTCACACCCCACTATGACCCCATATCTAGCCATAAACCCAATATCACACTCCACTCTAGGCTGTTATCTGCCATCTCACTGGTTGTGAGTCACTGGCTAGTGTGTGTGTGTCCCTCTCCCATTTTGCAGTTTCCTTGGAGCAGAACATAAGCATCCTGACCAGATATAGAATAAAACGTGATCAGGGTGTCATGGGGTGCAGGAGTGAAGTGTCCCAACATTGGTCCTGGCTGGTATTGAATGCAGCAGTAACATGCACAAATCCTAATTCGTGCCTAATCCATGTTCTAGCAAAGCAGGGCCCAGCTGTCAGCATGATGAGCAGATTGCGCACACCTGGAAAAGCCCGTTCCCAAGCAGAGCAGCTGCTGATTCTTGGAGGGAAGTAACAGACTTCTCCTAAATCCTGATGCGCTGCAGAAAAGATTTTGGCAGTGATTGTCCATGAGATCTTCAGAACCCCTAAGGTGAGCTGTTAATTGGGATTTGGCTGGTCTGATTCATTGACTCGAGGCTTTGTAAGAAGGGGGGATGCTTGGGAAGGCAGTTCTGGTCATAGCTTTGTGTAGGGTGGGGCCTACACAAAGTGATGGTTTCTGAGAAGTGATGGTGCCCCGAAAGGGCCTTGTTTGTTGGCTGTCTTTGCCTGTTGGCAACGTAGACAACCAACAAACTTTGTGGCTGTAGGGCTCTTCTCCCTGCTCTGCTCCAGCCTCTCCCCCACAAGATTCCCATTGACCCTGGCAACAAGGTAGTGTAGTGTCAATGGGGAAAGTTGGTATGGCCTGTGGGGGGGGGAACTTCCCCCTTGAATCCCAGGACCATTTTAAAATTAGGACAAACACCACAGTCCAGATAATTGTTGAGGAATGGGAAGCTGTGGGATCATGGATCTGACCCAAAGATCCAGCCCCTAATCTCCACTCTACTTTTTCCTTCCTGAGTGCCCTCCTACCCTGCTGGAAGGAAAGGACTAAAAGGATGATGGGCCAGATTCAGGAACTGCAAAGGGGTCAAACAAAAACCAGTCACTGGGTGCGATAGTTTCCCATCCCTGGTGTGAGGTATGAGCAAGGGCTCCTAGCCCACATATTTGACAGGTTTGCTAGCTTTTAAAAATATGTAATAATTTACTGCTTATTGCTGATGAGTGAAATTACATCAGGGTCGAATGAACTGGCATAAATTCAGAGACAGAAAAGGCAGAGTTGTTCAGGGATTGCTCCAACCTGCACACTGCTGTGACTCTACTGAAATCCATGGGAGAGACCTTGATAAAACACAGGGGTTAAGTGCATTCTCATGAATGTTGCATCCCTTGTCTCTCCCTCTGTGCCCCCTTCCCTGTCTCCTCTCCCGCTGTCTTTAGATTGTAAGCTCTCAGGCAGGGTGTGACTAACTTATTCTCTAAAGTGCCAGTTACATCGATGGTGCTCTATAAATGCTTATATTATTATTATTATTACTCCACCTTTCTCTCTCACTTCAGATGATTTGGGCTAAGTGAAGTCTGCAATCTCCTCCAAACATTTCCCTGTTAGATCAGATCATAGGTGGAAGCCAATTTATGATCCGATCTATCTTCTATCACAAGAATAGTTTCTTAAATGCTATACCTTTAAAGCTTCCACTGGACCTTTGTGTAACAGAAGCATAGCAATGTCCCTCTGTCAATGTTATTGGCATTTATTGTATCGAAGGAGAAGTTTGATTATTTTATTTTTTGTTTAAAGTCAAACTGATCATTTATTGAGTATGGCATTAACAATCTGCATGTATTTGCAAGTCATGGGCTTTAAATAAATGTAACAGTGCATCAATGCAGCTTTTTGGTGGAGACGGTGATAATGCAATTGCTTCCCCATGTATTGGGCATAGTCAATGTCCTGTGTGTTCTATCCCTCCACCTCTCAAAAATCTGTTCCTCGGTCACTTACTACTTCAAGTGGAATAAGTTATGCAAAGTTCTAGCTCTTTTACATTTGCCTAATCTCTCTCTCTCTCTCTCACACACACACACACACGTTATAAAACCAAACAGGTGCATTTTGTTGTGAGGATAGGGTGGTAGGGAGTTAAAGATATTGGGTGTAGAACTGAAACACTGGGAAGACGACATTGTGAGGGAGGCAGGAAAATCACTGTGCGTCTGTGTATTTAGTTGATTCAATTTTTATCCCACCCATCACTAAATAAATAACTAAACAAGACTCATGGTGCCTAACAGTGTATATAAAACACATTAAAAAAAATGCATAAAAACACCACACAAAACCATCCCCATTTCCCACATCCAACCCTAATCGCACACCATCCCCCAAACTCACGCACCAGGGCTCTATGTCCCCCACAACCTGACCCAAAACCCGCCTGACCCTGCCTGTCAAATCCCTTCCCAAATAAACAAGTTTTGCATCATCTCTGGAAGATAGCCAGGCTTGGGCCCAAGGGAAGGGAGTGCCACAACATGGTGACTGCTACCGTGGCGGCCCTCCTGTTCACCTGCACCTGCCTGCCAAGGGCCATAGATGAAGGACACTCCTGAATAAAACTGAAAATATCATAATCCTGATAGAGATTTATAATACAACCAAACCCGGACTATTGGGTGCAGTTCAGGTTGCCCCCTTTCAAAAAAGATGTGGAACTAGAAAAGGGTGCATCGAAGGGCAACAATAATGATCAGGGGTCTGGAATTGATCTTGCCGGAGAGGCGGGATAGGCTGGGCCTCTTCAGCTTGGAGACGAGACAACAGAGGGGCTATGACAGAAGTTTATAAAATCATGAGTGGTGTGACATATGTTAATAGGGAGTGGTTATTTACCCCCTTTAACAGCACTAGACCAAGAGGACACTCCATAAAAATAATGTAGCAGATTTTTTATTTTTTTTTAAAAAGGGAACGTATTTTTTTTCTGCTCAGTGCACAATAGAGGGTGAAAACAAAACAGACATGAAGCTAACCACCCTTGGTGGTCATTTATACATGTTGCAGGGCTGCATAGGGCACCAATACAGCCCTGCAACATGCATAAATAACCACAAAGGGTGGTTAGCGTCATGTCTGTTTTCACCCTAACTTACTGCTGGAGAAAGTGGTCACAGACAGTAGCGTAGCTTGTTTTAAAAGGGGGATTGGATAAGTTCTAGGAGGATAGGTCCGTTCACGGCTATTAATCAAGTAGGTTTGGGGGACGTAACCTCTTGCAGTTGGGGGCTGGAACAACAGGGAATAGATCACCCCATTGTGACCGGTCACAGCAGTATTTGATACAATTGAGCCAAACCTAGAGGAGCAGAGTCAAACCACTAACCAACCATGGGTGTGTGTGTGTGCTTTGGTATCTGAAGGATTTTGCTAGCTGGTATTACTGGAGCTGATGGATGGTTAGGTGTTAGCCCAGAGAAACGTGGCATCCTCCATGGTTCTAACCTAGTGCCCATGTTGTTCAGTGAATACATGCAAGCCTTTGGCGATGTTATGACTAATCATGGGGTTGAGCACCATCAGTACGCTGATGACACACAACTATAGATCTCCTGCCCCATAAGCCCTGTCAACTCGACCATTGTCCTGAAGGAATGCTGCCTGCACGATATAACGGCCTGGATGTGTCTGTCTTCCCTGCTAGACTACGAGATGAGCTCTGAGGTGATGGTGGTGGGAAGGAGCAACCACGATGATGTCCTTTTTCTCAGGGCCCTGAATGTTGCAGGGATTTGGGTGGAACTTGTGCTCTGGGAAAGGGACCTGGGCATTTATTTTTTTTACCATGCTCTGTCTCATGAAAACTCAGTTATTGGACCAGCTTTGAAAATAGTTTCCCCAGTCTCATACTTATCCCAGGCTGACTTTGCCACAGCAACCCATGCCCTGGTACTCACAAGGTTTGATTATTAATTTTTATGCAATTCCTTCCTCTATGGGCTTCCAGCAGTGCAGCTTTGTTGCCTGCAATTTGTTCAGCATGTAAGTAGTGAAATACTGGGTCAGACCAATGGCCCAACAAGCACAGCCTCCTGTCTCCAACAGTGGCCAATCTCAGTCTCTCGGGAGAAGTCCCTGACCGGTCACCATGATGACAATCCATTAGCTGTTGTTCCAGCCCGCAACACTAAGAGGTTACATTCCCACAACCTACTTGGCTTATACTCATTTTGCTCCTACCATTTGTTTCCAAGCTCCCAAAACAGGTGGTCTATATTGTATTTTACTATTTTTCTACATGTGCTATCTTAATTTCCTCTCTTCCAATTCCTCCCTTGACCCCCTTAAATCGAGCTTCTGCTCCCTCCGCTTGACAAACTGCCTTTGCCAAAATCACTCATGACCTTTCTTTAGCAAATCCAGAAGGCGGCCATGGTCAACAGTGTCAAAGGCAGCAGGGAGCTAGAGAACAATAGAGTAGAGGTCCTTAAGACTTAGCTATGCTCCCTTGGATTCTGGAACTCTCTTCCCAATGCGTTCTCTTGAACTGCTCCTTCAACATCTCTCTTGCTATTACCTCCTCTACATTGCTCCCCTTCTCTGTGAGAGTTCCCCCAAACCCTTTCCTGGGCTCTTTTCTTTCTTTACACTTTTTCTCAGGGTAAAGTCATTGCAACCCACAGCTTCTAGTAGCACCTGTCAGCCGATGACACACAACTATCTCCACTTGTTTTCTCTCCTCCACCATCCAGTCTTGTATCACCAGAGACCCCTGATGTGTATGACCCCAAATGGCAATGATCCTCAGTTTGAGTCACCTCTCATGGTTCCAGCCCCCTTGCACAGAAGGTGGCTGGGGCTGCGGTGAAGTGGTTGGAGCATTGCTTGAGGGGCAGGCAGGAATAAGCTGGGACCGAAGGAGAGATTTGCTGGGCCGGGCCGAGGGGAGGGTAGTTAAGGCTATGGCTGCAGCCACTTGAGCACTGTCTGGGGCAGGCAAAATCAGTCAGACCAGAGAACTTGGGGAGGTGTGCAGAGTCAGCCTGAGAGGAGCTGGCTCATGGAGACGCCAAACCTCCCCAGAAGCTGCTAAGCTCTGTGATAACCTTCTCCCCATCCTGGGGATTTCCCTGTCTGGCCACGTGGGTTGTTTCATTCCCTTCTCTGCTCCCTCATGGAACGGTAGCTGTGTTTGAGGGAGAGGGAAAGCCCCTCGCTGTCAGCCACCAGGTAGTGCCCCATCGCTGGGAGGAAAGCACCCAGGCAGGCAAGTCAGCAATGGGGAGCAGGTAGGCAGCCTGGCAGGGAAATCCCCCAGATGGGGAGAATGCCAGAGTGGAGATGAGGAGCTTCCAGAGAGAGTGCGAATGGGCAAGTGCGTGAATGTGTGTGAGAGACAGAGTGAGAGGGAGCACCTGGTAGGAGCCAGTGGGCCTCTGGAGAGGGCATACCGTACGGCAGGCAGATGAGTCAGTCTTGCATTAGCATCTCAGGGACCCCAAAACAGAACAGAGCTAGTTGGAGAGAAAGGTCCCCACCTGGGAAAAAACCAGCAGTGTTTCTCCCCACACTGAGTTCCAGCAGGGACACTGATTGCTGCAGGTTCCAGTCTCGGACTAGGGTGCCACCAACCAAAAAACCAGCCTCTACTCCTACGTGGCTTGCAACCTAGGTGAGGCACAGATATACAGAGAGAGATGGTGGAGCAGAAGGAAACTGAGGTAGGTAGGGAACTGAAAGGGGGAGGGAAGAAGTAGAAGGGGTAACATGCATTTGGTTTGTGTAGTTGATTAATGCACTATAGAATTTTTACTGGACTAATTTTTCTTTCAATTATGCATAACTTACTGTACAAATTTAGAATTCATTATATACAAAACTGGGGAATTTAATGTATCAATACATTTGCATAAACGGGCTTCTTGGTTGATGGGGAGTTTTTAAAGTAAATTGGGATTATTAGTTGGCAACTAATTTCAGGTAAAGTCAATGTTCTATGTATTTGGAATTTTTATTAGCATCAGAGCGATAGTCTGTGAGTAAGTTAAATACATAAATAAATGAAAGGGAGACAGATATTCTATCTCCTATTACCCCCTTTCCAGAGAAGGAAGCATTCAAAGGGGCACGCTCCCAGAGGCAAGGGCCCAGGTAGCAGATCTGTACCAAGGATAAGTCTGTCTTATGTCATTTTTGATTAAACAAAGTTACTGTTGTATGTTTAGAACCAGTTTGAAATGTATGGTGGGTATCATATTTATATAAAGAGAGAATGAATAATTATGCAAAGGTTATGCTTGCCCTGAGTTTGCATAACTGGCAGAAGTGCTTGCAGTGAGTTTTCCAGGTTTGGTAGCAGTAGTTGCAGAATTTAAGTATTTTCCAACGTCCACTTGGGTCCCTGTGTGGCTGACTGTCTCTCGGACATCTCTGCTTGGATAACTTGCCCCCAGCTCAAACTTAGTCCACATTCCCTCCTTCCGCTCCAGGTCAGTCCGGGCCGATCTCAGCTCAGGGAGAGAATCTGGAGGCCCACGCACAGGTTTGCTGTCAAACACACAGAGAAATCCAGCTCTGCTCTTCTGGGTGTTCACCAAGAAAGTTGCACGGGGCAGAGGAATGCTTTTGCATCAGCCGAAGCCAAAAGACGTGTAGGGTTTGCGAGTCTCTTCCAGAGAGGAAATCTGTACCGACCAGCCCGGCATTGAAGATGCGAAAGTGGTCTTGAAATTGCCAAGACTGAACTCCTCTTTAGCCCCCACCCCCAAAAAAGTGTCCTACTTCCCTTCCAGCTTTTGGTGAGGGTGTCACCATCTAGCCTGTCCCTCAGGCACACAGCCTGGGATTCATCATTGACTCCCTCCTCCCCTTTGCATCTCAGATCCAGGCTGTCAAATCCTGTTGCTTTGGCCTGTAGAATATTGCTAAAAGCCAGCTCTGCTTTACTAGGCAAAAAGCTTAGTCGACACGCCTCTGCCTTGACTCCTGCTTGCTAGATACTGGTCTCCCCAGCTCTGATCTTGCGCCACATCCCCATTCAATTGATCAGTTTCAGCCCCTCCTCACCTCTCTAGGCTGGCTCGGTCTACAGGAACGCTTTCGGCAGAAGCTTCTGAGCTTCATCTTCAAGGCTCTTTATGGTCTTGCTCCCCACTCATGTCCCACCACGCTCCTGACCAGGAGCTTTGCTGTTTCTCTGCCCCCACCTTCACCCACTCACAATCCCCTTGCTCTTCTAAACATTTTAGTTTCTTCTGTTGTGCTGCTCTTAATCCCAGAACTTCCTCCCTGCATACATTCCCCACTTCCAAATCCCTTCTGAAAACCCCTTTCTGTCATGTTTTCCATAGCGTTTCATAAGCGACGCTGTATTCTCTACCCGTCAGTTACAGGGAAAAAAGTTGTAAGTGAAGCATATGCACCTGCTGCAGCAGGACCCCAACTGACCATGGGTTGAGTGTTGTCAGGATCAGTACCCCAAGAAAACTCTCACTGAAGAGTAAAAGCCAAAAGTAGTTTATTCACTATAATCCATAGACCAGGCCCCAAACTCCCCAGCTAGGCCTTAACACAAGCAGTTACACAAAAATTAGCCAAGCCAAATGGTCTCAGACTAACCCACATGGTCTCAGAATAACCCACATCAACACATCTCAACTGCTTACATCAGGCATTTTTTTTCAGAAGTCTTTAAGCCATCTCTCCAGAAACATGTTGTTTTTGACAGTTAGATATAAACTAACCCTCTTGTGGGAGCTGGCTTCCTTTTATGCTCCAAGCCACACCCACCAACTTCCTCCTCCTGTGCGGTGGCCATCTTAGGTATCCCACATGGTCGGTGCCATCTTGTGGCCTATCCCTGCCACAGCTGCAAGTTCTCAACCTCATGAATGTATCCTTGTCTCTCCTGATGTTTGCCTCTCCCACAGCTCCCTTTTCCTTGTCTCTTAGATTGTCAGTCCTTTGGGGTATGGATCTGTCTGGTGCTGCCAGACCAAAGGTTGGGAGGGAGAAGGGGGAGAAGCTAAACACTGGTACCATCCAATGGCCTTTAAAAAGTAAAAAGCACGGTAAAACTGGCCTCATCACGTAAGAACAGGGCAAGGCAGAGAGGGTCACGGGGGGAGGGGGGGGCGTCTGTAAAAACACACAACGTGCAGCAGCAAAATGGGGGCAGATGAGCAGAGCGCGTTGGACAGACAGATGGACATTTCAGGGACCCCTCAGAGGTGCTGCCCCCACAAAAAGCAGGTGTTGATGGGTGGGCAGCAGCCCCTGGATGAGATGCAGCCTGGCCAGAACCATTTCTTCCTGACAGTTTTGGTGGTAAGAACTCGGCCACAGCTGGATCACAGGCTTCAGCTCATGCAGTTTAGCCATGTGACACTGGGCCCCAAACCTACTGCCAGCATCCCTGGACACTGATTTTTAAAAAGTCACAAGGCGGACAATCAGCCAACCAAGCTGGCGCATCGGCCCGTACGTTGCCCCTGATCCCCCCCCCCCCATGCCCAGGAATCAGGCCTCTCCCTTCTCCCTCCCAGCCTTTGGCCTGTCAGCACCAGAGTCAAAATGTGGGCACCAGGCAACTTACTCCACTCAACGACACCCGCACCCACTGGCTGAAACCTGGTACCTGCGTCTCAGGCTGATTTCTGTGGGGATTTGGCTCAGAACAGGAATGGCTTCAGTCTCAGTGGGGCAGAAATCATCCCTTCGGAGAAGTTTGTCGTTTTATCATGGTTTTTGCCTTGCTGTGGGGTTTGGTTGTTTTTAAATTTTAAATCCTTTGCTGTTCATCGTGCGTTTGGGGGTTGACTAACACAATATGACATGTTGACAAGGCTGTTGTGTCTCTACATGCACCCCTTTTACTAAAGGTAGCTACATTAGGGAAGGCGAGTGGAGCCCAAATGTTTCTGCTTCTGTATTTCCATGGCCTTTGAATGACTATTATTAATGACACAGTGCCCGCGATGTGCCTGGCACCGAACAGTCAGTACTTACAGACAGGTCCGTACCCCAAAGGATTTACAATCTAAGAGACAAGGAAAAGGGAGATGAGGGAGAAGCAAACATCAGGAGAGACAAGGATACATTCATGAGGTTGAGAACTTGCAGCTGTGACAGAGATAGGCCACAAGATGGCACCTACCATGTGGGATACCTAAGATGGCCACCACACAGGAAGAGGAAGTTGGTGGGTATAAAGTTGGAGCATAAAAGGAAGCCAGCTTCCCATAGAAGGGTTAGTCTGTTCCTGACAATCAAGAGCAGCATATTTCTAGAGAGATGGTTTAGAAAATTCTCATAAAAGAATGTTTGATGCAAGAATCTAGACTATGTTGTTGTGTGTTAGGCTTATTCTAGACTTACTTGGAGAAATCAGCTGAGTGCTCAGTGTTGTGTTGGGCCTTCTTGAGCCCATGTGGAAGCAGAATCTGAGGGGGTGGGGGTCAGTGTATCCTGCTGAGCTTGCTCTAAGGTGTCTCTTAAGGGACAAAAGCAATTTGGCACCTGAGTTTAGAGCCCATGTTGCCTGACTGGGGAAAGGCACTTTGCTTTTCCCATTAGTGGGGTAGTGTTTCACAGAGTCCTATGGGCTGCTTTGAAAAACTCTGGATTGGAGACTCAAACACCCAGGCAGTGTGTGCCTGTGCACAGCTACTGCTGCTGAGGGTTTAGGTTTCCTGCCTGTATCTCCCCCCCTGCCCCCAGGGTGGGGTTAAAAGAGAGATCTTCTTTTTCAGCATGTTGGTGATGGGCTCCATTTTAGTGGAGAGAGAGTGTTGGTTGGTCTAGTTGCTGCTTGGTCTGTTTGTGGTTTCATTACCTCACGCTGCTGCTAGACCTGTGTCAGAAACGTACCCATTTTGGAGTTTGTTAATTTTGGTTCTTTTTCTGGGTGACACTGGTGAAAATAGGACTGGGGGGGCGATTGGGGCTGCTGGGAGGCATTGATGAAGATGGGGCTGGGGTTAAGGAGGCTGGTGTGGAAAATGGGGCTTCAACAGAGCTGTAACAGTGAAGCAGGTTTTGGGGGACAAGTGGAATTCCTTGTTGTTGCTTCTGTGGTGTGCTAAGACTTCACATAACATAGTTCAGTTGGCTTCAGATCTGGTTTGCTTTTGCTTGTTCAGTGTTTGTGTTTGCATATGCAGTGCTGGTTTTCCCCACTCCTCTCCCAAATATGTGCAAACGCTGTGGCCATTTTCTGGGGCCCCCAGTGACCATGGCTGCGATTGGTTAAAACTGGTTTCTTCATTGGTTGTTGTCGATGTAAGCAGTCTACTTTGTGTTATGGGTGGGGCACCTAAAGGCTTGGATGGAAGGGATTCCAGTCTTTGCTGGTATGTTCCTTTCATTTTAAAATGGCTCTGCCGTTTGCAGTTTGGTGGGATGTTGGCACAGCCTTTTTCACTAATGGTTAGTCATTGCATGAATACGCGGTGTTTAGTTGCAGCAGAAGATACCGCTCATATTGCAACAGAGCTGTGTAGCATGTTTTGGGGAACAAGTTGAACTTCTTGCTGCTGCTCTTATGTTGTGCTAAGTACAGCACATAACATTTTTGCTGTAATATGGTTTGCTTTGCTTGCTCTGTTTGCATGATGGATTGCTGCTTTGCTTCTCCCTTCCCAAGCCTGAGTAGAGGCCATTTTGTAAATTGGTGCGTCTGCTGGTCATGGCTACTCCTTTTTAAAATGATCACTTTATTTCACTGCTGTTCTCTGCTGGAAAGTAGTTTTTGGCTTCTCTGCTTGTGACTCTGTGCCTTTGGGTTTTGTTGAGAAACAGAAATGCATTGTTTAAATTTTGATGGGGTTGGTTTGGTGGCAATGCAGCTTTGGAACTGGTCAAACTTTTTAAAAAAGATCTGTTTGCTTGGATATGCATTTGGCTGCCAGGGATACAGTGTAGGTACTAGGGATGCTGGTTTTTATGGAATGAGTTTGGCTGCTATACAGGCCTGCAATTGCTCTCCTTGTAAACATAGGAGAAACTAGGTAGGAGCATGACAAGAGAAGGCTGCAGACAAGGAGATCCCTTTCCTCTGTCCCCCACTGAAACCATCTCTTCCCCTTCCTCTTCTCGTTCACCAAAACCAAACCTTTTCCCTCTTGCTTCTCCTCTGGCCTTCCCTTTCATTCTCTTCTGATTTGGCTTGCCGCAGGACAGGGAGCTAACTCAGTCCTTCAAGTTCTCCAAGCCATAAGGAAGGCTTGTCCCAAAGCTTACAACTTCAGAAGAATACAGGTGGCCAGGGATGCCATGAAAATCAAGGATTTGACAGTTCAGGATAAAGGTAGGTGATGGCGATGTCATCTATTGTTGTAACCCGCATGGTTAATTTGGACCTTGTGGGAAAGAGTGGATGGGACCCCAGTAAGAGGGTACTCCTTAACCCAGTTGCATTGCTTCACACAGCAGCAAGGAGTTCACAGCGTTAACTAATGTAATGTTAATCCAATTTTAACCCAGTTTGATCAGGTCACATGGGGCGCTACGTCACCAGAAGGCCCGCCGTCACCACCTGTTCCCTGGTCTGGAAGTCCCACCTTTGAGTGGAGGTGACAAGTTAGGCAGAAGTGAAAGAGAAATGGCTGATTCTTCTGGGTCAGGGCAGAAGGTCCTTAGGCTAGAGTTTAGGGGCTTTGCTTGTGTATCATGGTGGCTGGAACCAAAGGTTCCAGCCCCCTGAACCCACAAAGTTCTTATGCTTGAGTCTGGCCTTGCTCTACTTGCTGGTCAGGGAAGCTGTACCCACAAGGTCCTTTCAAGAGGGCCAAATAACCAATCTACAAACTCAACAGAGTATGATGGACCACTAGGCATGGGTTTTGTGAGGCTTGGAGCTACTTTATGGTTCATGGTAGGCTGATGAGCAGAATGGGGATCACATGAGGGGTCAACCCACTCAGGAGAGAGAGCTGAACCAATGGGTGACTGTTTTTCCAACACACTCCCATCCACTGCTGATATCTGGACCTATGGTGTGAAAGGGGTGTGTAGGCTGGAGTAGTTGAAGGGGGGAGGTGTCATGTGAGGTCTCAAACCACTAAACCCTGACACCTCAACTTATCAGGAAAGGTTTTGGCCCCCATAGACCCGCCCTATGGAGTTTACTAGCACACCTGGTGTCGTGAGACAGTTATACAGAAAATGGTATATTTCAGGTTCAGAGGATGAGGATGTTGAGAGCAGACCTGTGGCAAGGTTCTCTTTAGCACTCTTGTCCATGATGAAGAAGCCTGAATGGGACTTCCCAGCACTGTGGCATCTCTGGTTTATCCAGAGGTGGTAGAAGGGATACCCCACTCAACGCAGCCACCACAGGTAAGACAGATCTCTAGGCACAGAGAGTCCTTTTAATCACCCTGAAAAATTCTAACAGGATTGACTAGCACAAGAATGCCTTGTAAAAAGACTAACACATAGTTTTCCAACTTTTTCTTTTAGGAAATGTTTGAAAGCCCTCCAGAGTCTGCTGAAAACCAAGTGGAAGGCCCTGCGTGCTATTGTCCTGAGAGAAAAGATGGTGGGCTAGAAACGCATCTTATCCTACAGACAGCTGGGTTGAGCTGAATGAAACCGAATACGTGCCCACTAAGAAAAGAAAAAAAACACCATGGAATCTTGCGGGCATGTGTTCATAGAATTGTAAAGCATGGCGTTAGAGAAACTTTTTTTGGACTGAGAGAGCTGTCTCTTTACACATTCATGGGCCATTTGACCTGGAGAAAACTGGTCTCGTGGTGATGAAAACAGAAGGCTTGACATTTTGTAATAGTGTATGCCTTGAAACTGTTGTATGCATCATCACCTTTGCTCATCTGTAATCAAGGACATTTTTGATTTGGTATTGATCTGTAAAGTAGAGAATTCTCAAAATCCCAAGCAAACTTTGGACAGTTTAATTAAGCCATGTGATAAATGTGTATTACAAATGGTGCAGAACATGATTGTACAGACCATGTGCCATTATAAATCTTTTTTTAAAAAAAATAGGCTTTTATGAGAAAATGCAACATATCTAGGTGTGTTTCTGCTATTACAATGTTCTGTCAATAAAAGCAATATTTGCTTAAGTTTCTGTGTCTAGGCATTTGTGGTTTTCAGCCTTACACATGTGGGGAGAGACTCTAGTCAATTGACCATGAAAACTACTTATTTTAATTCAGTTGTGGACTGGTGCATTCCATGCAGGCCACGAATGGATCTTACAAAGGGATGGACAATGATCCAGGTAACTAGACAATGTATGCAAACCAACTCCCATCACCCGGGCACCAGCATTCTGTCCCTCTGGATGGGGAAGAAACACAGCTGGGCTTCTTGAGGAAGATCAGAACTTTAATGGGAGGGGTGTTTCAGTAACCTTGAGGTTTTTGGGGTGGTGGCCTGATGCTTGAGATGGTTCACCCTAGGTTTCCAGTGGGTGAGTTCCACCCTGGTGTGTTCCTACTGGTTTCCAGTCTGAGAGACTCTTTCAAGCATTTCCATTTAGCTCTTTCTCCCTCTTATGAGTTCCACCCCATAGAAGCTTCTGACTGCTTGGGTGAGTTCCATTTGGGGACAGTGGCATTAGGAGTCTCCGCTCAGGGTGGGTTCCACTCGCAAACCTGGTGGAGAGTCTTGATGGGAGGCAGGAACAGTATTTTGGGACCTCAGTGGGGAGAGTAAGACAAAGATCCTGTAAGGTTACAGCTTGCTTAAAATACTCGTTCAAAAGGACTAGTAATATTTCCATGAATGAGCCTTCTCCCCTGGGGGAGGTGGGAAAGGTCTGAAAAGGGGATAGTCCTATCGATTAGCAGAGTGGCATTTATTTTTGAGGGGTGGTAAACTATGGCCACATAAGGGTCAGAAACGACAGGATCTGAATCTGGCCTACAGGCTGTAGCTAAAGAGTGCTGTCTTTCCTTGCTACTACCCCCTGGGAGCAGAACTACTGTATGAGTGTATACGATATCCCCTGCCAGCCAGAAGGCATAGGGAGATTAGTGCAACAGTGTTACACAAGCTCACTGTCACATAAGCAGTACACAATAGCAAGAGAGTGAAAGAACTGAGTCTTTTGAAGGAGTATTTAGACAACCCGCTAACGAACTTGCTGCAGATCATGCTGCATCATGGGGGCCACATCAGGAGTTACTTGTTGGGTAATTGCTGCAAGAAGAGAAACTGAGGCCGTAAGTTGATTAATGCTGCTGCCTCCTTCCCTTGTTGTATTTTTTTCCATTTTCATAGTTAGCGACTGATGAACGGACTAGCTAGACCAAGGGGAGAGGCTCTACCTGCTGAAGGTCAAGGAATCAGGAAAGAAAACTGAGATGACAGAACAGACAACTTCACGACTGTAAGAGGATAAGTCTTAAATCATCTATTCTTGGGAGTCTGGGGATGTAATGTCAAAATACTGAGATCCCTCTTTTTTTCTCTCCAAGCCAGCAGTCACATTTTGCGGAAATTGCTGAATTTCTGGGCTATTTGGTGATCGTGATGGTAGGCCTTCGTGTCCCCCCCCCCTCACTAAACATGACTTTTTCTCTGCAATATGGAGTATTAAGTGTTCTCTGCTCTTATGAGACAATGATGGCAAACCCCTCCCTGTGTAAAAGGTTGATATTCTTAAAAATAACAGTAAATGCTATAATGCTGAAACAGAGCAGGAGGCGGGTGAGTAAAGTGTTTTGGCTGGGGACGGCCTGTGTGTGTGTGGAAAGAAACAACTATCCTTGTCTCTTTCTGTTTTTAAATGCAGGTGGGCCCGGGAACGCAGTAGCTGCAGCAGCAATATCAGATCGACTACGTCCTTCCTGCCCATCTACTGCAAAATATCGCACTGACACCTTTCCAGCTCTTTGCAGACATGGTAAAAAAACAAAAAACACATGCCAGATAGAGAACTCTCCTAACACTCCACCGTAAATAACCAATGTAAGGATCTGCTGAAGTAGCAGCAAATGTTTGACCAATTACCTATGTCTTTGACTTTTGTCTAAGGGTTGGGAAGTTAACAGGGCATGTTAAGAATAAAGAGGAGGAGCTTATTCTCCTAGAGCAGAAGCTTAAAAGGGAAAGGGCTGTGCTAAAATAGCAGAAAGTAAATATGAAAAAACTCATGTGCCAAGTTTTTAAGCATGAGATAAAGACCAAACATTTTCTAAACTGTGTCAAAGCTGTAAATCTTTTATGTGATAAAGTGTGGATACCTGGGCAGTATTTTAACACTGTTGAGGGGTCTAAAGCGGCACGGTACAACCTTGCAGAGGGCTGAGGGGCTCAGAAATGGACATAATGCCCGCTTAAGGCGTGGTGAGGGGTACTGGTCCTTGAAGAAAGCAAGCCATACTTTAAAAAAGGCCGGAAAACGAAGAGCTGACGCTCCTGTTGAATTGGCTGGGGACGCCATCTCAGAGGCCACGTTTGCCTCTGCGGTGGTGCCCCATGCCGGTTCTACCATTGATAGCTCTGGGCTCTCCATAGAGTCAGATCCTACAGATGTTAGTTCCCCCATGGTCTCCTTTGACACGGGTTCCCTCGAGCCTGCTGAAGCTAGCTCCCCCCATGTTTCTATTGAGGAAGGGGATCCTCATTGACGGGATCACCATCCTTCCCATCCTCGAAGCCCCTAGCTGAGGCTTCATTCTTGACTCACCCCTTTCTTTTAAACCCTACATCCACGCTCTTGCCAAACCTTGTTGCTTCTACCTCCATAACATTTCAAAGATTCGCCCTTTTCTCTGTCTCCTCTGCCAAAATCCTTGTTCACGCCCTGGCCATCTCGTCTCTTGATTACTATAACCGTCTACTTACTTGCCGCCCCTGCTCTCACCTGCTCCCCATGCGCTCTGCGTGGGGCTACTCATGGTGACGGCTCCGAAATTGCAGCTGGTGCAGAATGCGGTGGCTGGTCTCCGAGCGGGACTGGGCCATCGGGAGCATTTTACACCGGTGCTCCTCTCTGCACTGGCTGCCGGTGGTTATCTGGGTCCGATTCTAGGTGTTGTGTTTAACCAATAAAGCCTTAAATGGTCTGGTCCTTACCTATCTGCGAGACCGCTTTACTCCCCGTGTCCTGGATTGGTCCCTGTGGTCGTCCGTGGATGCCCTGCTCGAGGTCCCCCAAGCTTCTCGGGTGGCCACACAGGAGAGGGCATTCTCGGTGGCCACGCCGTGCCTATGGAACTCCCTTCCCGTGCAGGCCCAGCTGTCCCCAGACCTCCCCTCTTTTTGCAGAAGTTGCAAGACCTGACGGTTCCGCCAGGTGTGTGCCTATGGAACTCCCTTCCCGTGCAGGCCCAGCTGGCCCCAGACCTCCCCTCTTTTTGCAGAAGTTGCAAGACCTGACGGTTCCGCCAGGTGTTTGCCAAGGGAGAGGGGTGATAGGCAGCTAGGGGGGGTTGTTTTTTCTGTTTTCTTCTTTTAATGTGTTTTTATTGTTGTAAGCTGCCTGACGCAGGAGGGGCGGGGTAATAAGTTTTGAAATAAATAAATAAATCTCCATCCCAAACGCTGCTACCAGGGTCAGCCACCTTCCCCGTCTCTTCAAACACATGCAGCCCCTCCTCTTCACCGGCTCCCCCTTCCTGGATGAATCCTGCACAAGCTCCACTTCTTCACCTATAAAGTTCATCACAACCTTGCTCCCCCCCTCCTACCTCTCTGCGCTAAATTCCCTCCGTACTCCAGATCGACTCTGCTCCTCCTCTGTCCCTTTTCTTGCCCTCCCACGCCTCCCCTGCTCCCCTAAATGCCTTCATCCTTTCTTCCTAGCTTCCCCCTATGCCAGGAACTCCCTCCCTGCCCACATCCACCTCGCCCCCTGACTTCATACCTTCAAATCCCTCCTGAAGACCAACCTCTTGTGCTCTGCCCTCCCTGACTTTTTGCTCCCCTCACCTAAATCCTGCTGATACCCTTCATTCAGTACAACTGTTGCCTGAGGTCTGTGTACTCATATCCTCACCACACGGACCAGCCAGCCGTTATTCTCAATGTAACCAAGCCAAGCGTGTGCAGCTGGGACCTCTCATCTTCATGACAGTTATACTACTTATCTCTCCCTCTCTTCCCCTTCCTTCGTTTTCCGCCCCATCTCTCAGATTGTAAGCTCTAGGTCAGGGACCGTGTCTATTCCATTACTTTGTAAAGAACCAGGTTCGTTGCTGGAGCTGTATAAATGCGTTACAATAATATATAATAATAATTAATAATTTCATCGCATCAGTCAGCCCCTGTATTTACTGAAAGGGTTGATCAGTGGGAGAACCCTCTTAACAGCTTTAGTGCTACGATATATGCAGAAAGCTTCCACTTTGTTCATCTTGAGCAAGTCGCTAACCCTCTAGAGGCTGAATTATGTATGCAAGACTGTATACAGAGGCTTCTAGAGGAGGTTCAAAGTAGAATTTCCCCTAATGATTTTTGCAGCTTCGGCTGACAGTGTGAGAGGGGGTGCGGGCTGGGAAGGCAAGGTCAGGACCACCTGTGGAAAGCGCCTCTCCTGGCAGGGATGATGCTGGCTTCAATAATTTCCTCAGGGTCATGTTTGGGCTTTTGCTGCAAAATGGGAGGGTAACCCGACTCATCACAGGGAAGGAGAGGACACCAGCAGCCAGGGGGTACAGAGTGGGATACAAATGAAGTCTCAATCGTATTTAGTCGTTCCCATCCAGGGCACCATACTCCTGTAGGTAGGGAAATGGTCGTGGTGGGTTCCCGGAGGGAGGTGAATGAGGGGAAAGGGAGAGAGGGATAGGTGAGGACGAGGACAGGACTTTACTTCTTGGAGGTATGGGGACATTTACGCGGCACAGGGTTGAGGAAAGGCGGTGAGGGGGGCAAAGATTCATGCAACAGCACTCTCACAAAGGGCAGGAGGCAGGATAAGAAGGGGGGGAAGGGAGGGAACTCCACACACCACTGGCAAGGCAACAAAACAATCAGACAAGGACAAGACACTCTACTCAAGACTACTTTCTCAGAATAGGGGGGCAGCCTCTCAAAGTGATTACCGGCGGGCTTTAGCTGCCCCGCCGGTCCTTTTATATCTCGGCTTGTTTACTTTGTGGCTACCGTGGTGCGGGACCCCACCCAACCACGTCTAGCATCGCTCCTCCAGATGTGCACTGCATCTGTGTGGGGGAAGATGTCATATGCGCTGTGGGGAGGTTGTTTGGGCCGCGGAGGCCCAGCTGATGTCCTGCTTTCGCCGGCCTCAGTGGCGTTCTGGTGCGACCCAGCAGGTTGCTTAGCAACCGGGCTTGCTCTTTGTCGCATCCTCATCTCTCGATGGAGCATGACAGACAGGCCTGGGGCTAAATTGCCCAAGTTTCTCAAACAGCAGTGCTGTCAATGTCTTTACTGCAGACCAATTTTTGAGGATGTGGCAAATTTTATACAGAGCAATACTGAGATTCTTTTTTTTCAGGGGAGCTGATCTTAATAGAAACTGTGATTAAGAATCGGGGGTGGGGCCTTTAGGGTACTTAGATCTATTATGCATGATGATGTAGGTGATATAAAAAAGAGACACCTGGTTAGTTTTTAACTCTACAGGAATGAATTTCTGTTTGCAGGGGTTTTTTGAAAACTTTATTGGGGAAATATACTGAAGATGGAATAGTGTGAAAGGAGGCCGGGTGTCTGCATCACCAATTTGGTTTACCAGGTAAGACAAAAATCTTGGTTTCTGATGTGACTGGTTTTGAAAATCTTTAAAATGTTAACATTGAAGTATTGCACTGCACAGCTGGTGGTGACTTTTTTTATATATATAAAACAGGCTCTCCCAATCAGATTAAGGTTGTTTATATGCTGCTACAGAATGACCATTAATATGGTATTCTGGACATAAAAAAGCTTTTTGGGGCCCGGGGCATTTGCGAATTTTGCCGCACACTTTACAGTCATAGCCATGACTGTAGCAGGCGCTACCATCTCTGTCTTGGAGGTGACACCTCTTGCACCTACTTTGAAAAAACTAGGCAGTTCAAATGCCCCAGTTGCCTGCTCATTTGTAGTTCTAGGGAATGCTGAGAGAGACATAGGAGAGTGGCAGAACGACACAGGAATGACTGCAAGTTAAAAATCCAGTGCCCCAAATGTAACACTTATGTTTAAAATGAACACGAGTGCAAGGGGAGGCAGTGTGGTCAATGTAAATGGGAGCTTCAGGATGTAAATACTCATTTGTGCTATATGGCCTGTCTTACCAAGCATGGGCAATCTGAGAAATATGTTTTGTATTACTTTGAGTGAACCCAGGAAATAGGAGTCCACAAATCAAATTACATTTATGCCATGGATCTTGAGGGGAAAAAACCTGGGCATTTACAGGGGATGACTGTGTTAAACAATGTATCAAAACTTTTATGAAACCTAGGTTAAGAAAATTTACATTTCTGGCACATAATGCATCCAGATGTGATTAATACTTTATTGTGCACCAGCTGGTTAAACAGCTGGAAAGAGATTTGATAGCTCGGGGGCGTAAATTGATTAGCATTATAGTAGAAGCCTTCAACATTCACTTAATCGATTCCTATAATTTCGAGCTGCATTGCAGGAGGGGGCGGGATATAAATCTGAAAAATAAATAAATAAATAATTTACTCCCAATGAAACTCAGCAAGCTTCTGAAAGCCATTGGGTTTCAGGACTGCAAGGGATATTTTCCCTGTGGTGTTTTTATTTTTTTTAATTTGTTTATTTTTTTAATACCAAGACCAATCAGAGCTATGTAGGACCCATGTCCGTTGCTAGCTATTATGGGGTGGATGGCAGGATGCTTGAAGACAGGGCAGATTCTCTGGCGTGGTATGAGGCCAACAAGAATAATCAGTTTGACCTACAAAATAACCTCGCCTACTACTGCCAGCAGGATGTTAGAATTTTGAGGGAAGCCTGCATTCAATACAGATCTAAAATGATGGAAATGACCAAAAAAGCGGAGGTGGTGGGGAGGAAAGATGGTGATATCCTTGTGGAGTACAACCATATAGACACTTTTCAGTATTTAACTCTGGCCTTGGTCAGCCACCCCGTGTTCAGGTCCCCATGTTTAAAACCGGACACCATAGCTCTTGCACCTCCTGACAATTATCAGTGGCATGCAAAGAGGTACTGATCTGTCTGTCTTCCTGGCTTGTGAATTAGAGTAATAAGAGCCTTACAAATACCTTGAGGCATCTTATTTTCCTATAGAATATTATTGAATTCTTCTGTAAGATAGGGTGCTACTATAGATGAGAGAGCTTTGTAGAACTCATTGGGGAATCCATCAGGCCCCCCCAGCCTTATTACTTTTTTCTGATGCTATCACTTCTTTCACCTCTTGTTGAGAGATTGCTGCATTTAGAAAAGCATCTTGTGCTTCGCTTACTTTAGGCAATTGAATGTTCTTTAAAAAGGAGTAGATTGTTGCCCCCTCTGGTTTATGGGAGCAGTATATTCCCTTGTCAAATTTCATAAAGGCCCCTTGTATGTGGGCGCTGTCTCTTCCCCTCTTGCCCCTCACATTCTGAATTACTGAAATATAAGATTCCCTTTGTTTGCTTTTTACTAATCTTGCTAAGGTTCTACCGGCTTTATTATTTGTCTCATAAAAATGGCATCTAATTTTTTGAAGTTGGTTCTTGATTTTCTCTAATTCTGAAATATTGATTTCTCTGTTCTTTTTTATTTCTTGCTTTAAGAGAAGGGAAGATGCTACATTATTTTATGCTTCCAGCTTCTGTAATTTTGCATGTTTCCTTTACTATCTTTATCTTATCTTTCACTATCTTTGTTTGCAGAGCAATTATTTCCCCCCTAATTACCACTTTTGCAGCCTCCGAGAGAGTTGCTGGGGATTTAACCATATTGGTATTAAGCTCAACGTATTCTACTAATTCTTCCTGGATCTGTTTTTTTATTTGCCCTGTTAATACCTCTGTCCATCTGCCAGTTATCATTTTTATTTCCCCCCCTCCTGATTTTCTAAAGGTGGTTATTACAGCATTATGATCCGACAGAACTGTTGGCATGATAAGGCATTTTTGTCATCTGCAAGCTTCTGTCTTGTCTGTTAATACATAGTCTATTAGTGTGTAACTGTTGTATTTGGCTGAGTAAAAGGTATAATCTCTCTCTGTCCCATTAACCTGTCTCCATAAATCAATCCATCCATATGTTTCTATTCATTTTGCTATTTTTTTTCTATTCCCCTCTAGGTTCTTTTTGTCTGGAATGGTCCAGCTGTGTTAGGGTAGTGTTGAGATCTCCTTGGATGATCACCCAGCCTTTGGAATTATCTGCCACTTCCTTAAGTTCTATTTTATAGTAGTCAAGCCTTTCCTCACTGGGGGCATATAGGTTTACTAGTGTCACCAGTTTCCCCTCCAGGCTCCCAGTAACACAGAGGAACCTGCCCTCATTGTCCTTAATGATTTGTTCTGCACTGAAGGATTTATTCTTGCTAAACGCAATTATGAGTCGTCCTTCCTTTTTTTATTTTTTGAACAGGAAGAAAATAATTCCCCCATTTTGGTATTGGCAAATCTTGCCACATTCTTTCCCAGTAAATGTGTCTCCTGAAGAAAAAATATTCCTGCCCCCTTCTCTTCCATTAGATTTCTGACTCTCCTTCTCTTCTGTGGGGAGTTTATTACACTAAACGTAAGAGGGCTAGTCTTAACTTCCTCCATCTCTGATTTTTATTATACTTGTGCCATTGTAATTGTCCTCCTCCCTTACCCCTCTCCGCCTTGGGTGACCTTCCTCACCGTCTTCACTTGTATAATTCGCGACCTGCTGAGCATCTAATATAAACTCACTCTGTATACCTTTTGCATACCCCTGGAGATAATTCTCTTCCTTGTTTCACTTTCACCTGCTTGTGCCTTCTCCCCGCCACGCATTTTGTCATCTTGAGTTCCCCCCCCTTGCCCCATTATTAGATCAGGCTCCCCTCTACTACCCAGCCTTTGAGGATCTTCTGTAACATCCCTACGTCTGATTATAGGTCACACCCAAGTGCCCCCCTGCTCCCCCCCAGCTCTCTTACATAACATTTTCTAATTTCTCCCCACCTAAGTAGCAACTATCAAACCAGCTTGACTTCAAAGTAATTCCAACCCCTCTTAATGGAAGAGCATATTATTTTACTGACAACCCACTGATGTACTACTCCACTTGTGTTTCCGACTGCCCCTCTTTAGACTTTAACACCAAACCATCATGCAGAAGGGCCTTCTCCTGGCAGCCCTCCCTGCTCACAATGCTTCTGTCTGTCCCCTTAGAGCTGCAGGGACGGACAGCAGAAAAGCTTCCAGATCTTCTGTGCTATCGAACATCTTCCTGCTCCCTCTGGATGTAATCAGCATTCTAGCTGGGAAGATCAGCTGTGGTTTTAGATTCCTCTCTATCCGAGACCCAAAGTATTTATTCCATTTCATTCTTTCCTTGATAGTTTCTGCTGCGGAATCAGGAAAGATCTTCACAGCTTGTTGCTAGTGTGTAAGTTTTCTTTTAAGTCTTGTTTTCTTTCAGAATTTCCTTTCATTTGATGTTTTGCAAATTTGACTATCATGGTGCGAGGAAGATCATTCTCTTTCTGTCTTGGGCACCCATTCCTGTGAACCCTGACAATTTCAGCATTGTGGAGGGTTGAGTCTTCTGGGAAATTTTCTTTTAGCATCCCCCAGATCAGTTTATTAATCATCTCTGCCCCCTCTGCCGCTTTGATCCCATTGATGCGCAGGTTACCTCAACGAGATCTGATCTCCAGGTCTTCACACTTGCTTTGGAGGAAATCAGACTCTTTTCAGTTTGTCCAGCTGCTCTGCTACTGTGCTGGACTGATCCTCTAGAGAGGAGATCCTGCCCTCAGCCACCTCCCTTCTTGCCACCTGCTCTGATTTTCTTGTTCCTTTCATCCACTGAGAATTTTACCTTCCTCATCTGTTTTCAATTCTTTTTTCATTTCTAAGAGCAGTCTGTGCAGGGATCTCTGCTCACCTTCCCCCGGCTTGAATCGGATGAGGCCTGCTCCTCCTCGGTTTCGTGCTCTGCAGCCACCATTTGCAAGCTTTTTCCCTCACTCTCCGTGTCTTTGGGCCCCGCGCTGTTTTTTCTTTGGCAGAAGCACTCTAGTGTGTTGCTTTGCGATATTTTCTGCTTGGATTTATTTCTCCCTTCCATTTCAGTCTCCGTTTTTCTTTTTTCTTTTTAAAACTTATTTGCTGGCTTGATTTATGAGCCGGGGGTGCGGAGCTCAGACGCGTCCTAGCTCGCCGCTTTGACGCATGCGCGGGTCCCCTACTTTATTTGTACTTTTATATAAAACAGCTATTTTTTATTTTTTTTTAAAAATTAATCTGTCCTGTCTTATGTTTTAACTATTTATAAAAAAGGGCACAGAAATCTGTTACTTTTTAAAACCTCAATCATGTACAAGGGGGTATTTCATTGAGAAACGTGACTATGAAATTCATGGCAGGAGACACATCTGGGCTTGTTGAAACATGCCTGGCACAGTCCCAGACAAGCCTGAGACACTACTTTTTTTTTTTTTTTTTAATTTCATGACCATTTGATCATTTTCAGCTAAATTACCAGAATACATTTCTAAAATTTGTTCAAAGGATAAACCTTTGCACCGGTGATGTAGAAAAAACACACAGTGATAACCAGAACCCACAGAGCTTGGATCTTGTAATTGTTTGGGGTGCAAAACAATCCTATTGCTGTTGTTCAAAAACCTGTCAGTGCTTGTAGGAAACATGACACTGGCAGGAGGGTGTCTGTAAGAGTAAAAAAATTCTGCCTGCTTGTCCGCCATCAGGTAAATAGCCAGCCCGTTCTCTCCTATGAGCGTGTGTGGGTGAGTGTTGACAATTAGTCCTACAGGTCTCTGCCTCTCCATCTCCCCTTGGGGAGCAAGTCATTCGGGAATACACGGAGGAAGGTCTTTCTTGTGGGAGGGCCGGATGATAAAACACTTTCTAGCTGGATGGTGTCTGTCACACATAGTCAAACAACAGACTTCTCCTAAGAAAGAAATCAATCATGTTGTCAAAAACCACATCTAAACTCATGTTGATGGTAATGGGTAAGGTTGCAGCAAAACTTCTTTCTGTCCTCACATTTTCATTTTTAATCAGCGAGTAATGGTCACTCTCTTCCTGGGGCCGAGACAGATCGAAGGAAAACAGCATGTATCCTCAGGCCAACTCCTCACGGTTGATGAGTAGCACACAGTCTTTCATGTGTCTGACTGAGGTTTGTACCAGGTTCATGTATTCTCTCACACAATTCTCCACTGGAAAGACCGACCGCAGGGGCTTGGCTAGAAACTGTCCCCCATCGAGCACCAAAAATTTAATATTAAAGTGCTGAAAATGGAATGATTTTTTTGTGTAGTTCCCAAAAAGGCATTATCGAAAAAACCAGGAACCAGAACCGTGGGGGAGTGCCATAGAAACATTCTTCTGCTTGCTGACCCGACTGCCAGCAGGGATGTTAAACACTTCCATCCGCACCCAGTTCACTGGGTATTTAGCATTGGATGGCGTCAGGGCCTTGGAGTGGCCTAGACAAGCTCCTGCAGCCGTGCACACTCTTTTCACAAAGAGCTTTCAGTGGGCAGCCTCTGCCCGGCTGGGTCCACCTGCTCCCATCACCTGAATGAGGGAAATCCAGAAAGCCGCCTGCATCCACAGCCCCTGCCCCATACCACACTTCTGGGAGCCCATGCAGCAAGTACAGAGGTTGGGCAGCTATCTCTGCTTAACCAAAGAGTGGGTGCAAGGGGGAGGCTGACCTAAATCCCAGGGAAGTGCATTAATTACATCGATGTCTAGATTCATAACTTGGCTCTTTTATAAAGGAAACCAGGACTTAGAATGGTCACTTGGTGCTGCTTGTGGCAGCACAGTACGGGGTGCTCTACAACCTCACCCGCCAAAAACCTATGTTGTTTGTGGCTGCAACAGGCCCAAGAATTTAGCCATTTCCTCATCTATTGGTAACCTCCCAAATCTTTAGTACCTGCTACCCCTACCCAGAGCTACAATTCAGTTCAAGCATTTTCAGTCTGGGGTATGCAATCCCCAGCTTCCTACAAGCTAGCAGCTTTGCCAGGACACCCTTCTCTCTAGTTCCCTTTCTCTGATTTTTCTCCCCTGAGGTGGGGCAGAGACCCTTGGTGGAACTCAGGGATGCGTAACGGGTCTAGAAGCCGCTCTGGCTAAAACAGCCAGTGAAGGATTCCCCTTTTTAGAGTGAATCGTTTCTCCGTCTTGGTATCTGTGCGTAACCAGGTAACGAGGCATGTTTACAAGCCCCCCCCCCCCCCCC
>QEPC01007790.1:55884-75202 GCA_003113815.1 Sphenodon punctatus
GGGGGGGGCAGGGAGAGGGGACGGGCAGCGTGGCGAGGGGGGCAGGGAGAGGGGGCGGGCAGAGGGGACGGGCAGTGTGGCGAGGGGAGCGGGCAGAGGGGGGCAGGGAGAGGGGACGGGCAGTGTGGCGAAGGGAGCTGGGCAGCGGCGGGTTAGGCTGGCAGAGGCGGTTAGTCGCACTCTCTACCTGGCCCGGAGGAGGGGTGGGCAGGGGCGACTCCGACAGCTCCTTGTTCCTCTTCTTCTTCCCTCGCCCCTTTCCCTTGCCCTTCCGCTTGCCTTTCCCTCTGCCCTTCTTGCCTTTCCGGCGCTGGGTGCTCTGCACGGGGAGGGGGACAAGGACAGGAGAGAGAGGGCAGGGAGATGAGAAGGGGGGGGCACCCGCCACTCACCTGGGTCACCAAGCAGCTCAACGTCTGCACCTGGCCCCCAGCCACAAGGAACCCATCGCCGACAGACAGACGGACAGACGGACAGACGGACGGACAGACAGACAGACGGACAGACGGACAGACTGGGCGGGGATGGGGTAGCAGGCCCTGAGGGGGGGGGGGTGTTTTTCCAGCTCTCATCAGGCCCCACCCCAGGGTGCCCCGTGGCTCCAACAGGCCACCCCACCTGCTGACCCCGTATGAACGCAAGCTCCGTCTCATCCCCCTGCTGAGCCCCCAGGACCGCGGAGACATGAGCGGTGACAGACGGGACGGAAGGGGAGCTCTGGGTCCAGGGACACGGCTCGCCGGGATGCTCTGGGCCCAGGTGCAGCCTGCAGGCCGTAGAGCCGGCTTTGATCTCTGCGGGCCGGGGGGCAGGGAGTCTCTCGGGTTCCGTGCCCTGCCAGGTCCCCCTCTCTTATGGGCCTCTCTCTCCCAGTGTTCCCAGGTTGGCCCTGGGGGTTACTCTTGCTGGGCCAGGCAGCCTTGTACACATCCCGGCCACTGCCTCGTGCCCTCGGGGGTTTGGCAGAACAGCCTGGAAATCCTGGACTCACTCACAAGATCCAGGAAATGGGTATCAATTTCCAGTCTGTAAGAAACTGCACATGGCAGGGCAGCGGCACAGGAGCTCCGCTCGACCTGGGAGGCCAACCATGTAAAACAGGAAGCCGCTACGAGGAGGAATTGTCGGGAAAGGGAGAAATGCCAACAGACAAAGCCACAGAAAGAAGCCACCGGAACACCCAGCTCCTGGAGGAAACACAGCGGTGGCTGGGGGGGGTTGGTCTAGATGACCTTTGAGACCCCTTTCTTCTGTGCTCAGCGGGGGGGGGGGGGGGGAGCTTGGAACCCTCCCCTCTCCACTGGACTGCGCTGACAGCTCACAGACCGTTCACTGGGAGGGAGCAGACCCTGGGAGGGAGAGGAGGCCCAAACTGGCTCCGAGGTGGGTAGGAGCCCAGGCTGTGCCAAGGAGAGGCATGACCCCTTCCCCCCCCAACCAGAAAGGGGGTGATTAGCTCAGCTGGCTCCCGGCGCTCCCCTTGGCACACAGCGCGACACGAAACAGGGACGGGTCACAAGTGACGTATCAGTCAACGTCCTGATCGAATCGAGCGCCGGATCAACGAGATGGTGGATCAGAGCCATGGGGGGGGGGGGGGCGCGTATCCTGCTTTTGCTGCCACTGGGGCAGAGCCCGGTTATTTCACAAGTCAGAGAGTGTAGAGAGTGTGCAGGGCTGAGACCCGGGTTTCCTCAGGCCAAGCCCCATTCTCCGTCGGCCCAGAGCTCGGTGCGTTGGGGCCAATGGACTCTTTCTGGGGATCCCAAGTTCCCCTGGTTGTGGGTCTCGGAGCAGAGACCCAGCACCGGCCAGAGGGGGGCGCTGCAATGAGACGGCCTGGGCTTTAGGCTGGGGCGGAAGCAGGTCTGCCGGCGTCCCCCGCGCTGCTCACCTACCTCCAAGCCCTCGATGTCCTGCGTGTGCAGGGGGAAGGCAAGTGGCGTGTCGCAGGCAGGCATGTAGTGCTGGCAGTACCGCCGCGCCGCTCCCGGGTCCGGCACGATCAGCAGCTGCTGCAGGTCGCCCTGGGGTGGGGTGAGGGGGCAGAGTGAGCCTAGGGGGGGTGCACACGCAACAGCACGCACACAACCGCCGGGGGGATATTTGTGTGTTCACATGCAAGGCCTAGGAGACATGTAAACACAGGCAGCCAGCCAGACATTCCAGGGCCGCTGGAAGGGCCCCCCCCGCTCCTCCAGCCTGGCCGGTTCCCAGCTGGCTCTGGTTCTGGTGCATGAGAACATTTGCTCTGGATAAATCATTCTGCCCCAAGCGCAGCCCCCGAGCCGCAGCTCCCACCTGCTCCCTTAGGGCACCGCAGCGTCCAGGAGGGAATCGCAGCAGGTGCCAACAGCGTAACAGGGGAGGGGACATCCCCCCCTCCCCATGAGTCATAGCAGGGTCATATGGGGACTCCAGGCCTTCAACCAGAGCCAGAGAGAAATGACCAGGCTCTTCCAGCCTTTACAAAGAGCCCCAGACACGCACAGGCTTGGGGAACCACAACCCACACGACAAGGCTTCTTTCCTTAAACCTGCCCCCTGCACGGGAATCTGGGGGGAGGCTCGCAGACTGTCTAGCTGGCCAGGACCGAGGGGTCTGCAGATCTGGGGCCTGGAAAAACTGCCTGGGAACTGGACCCACCACCGCTCCCCAACAAGCACATCCCTCTTGCCCCAGCCCGGGGGACTGGAGCCGAGAAAGGCTGTAGGGGCGGGGGCTGTCACCGCCCACAGCCAGGGCCTGGCCCTGAACCCATGGCCTCCGGGCTCGGTGGTGGCAGTTCCCCCCCTGCGCCACCGCCCGGGGTCTCCGCTTGCCGTCCTTTCTCGCTCCTGTGTACGGCCACACCCGCCGGCTTGCAGCCCTTAGAGACGTCACGCCGGGAGCGACAGGAGCATCTGCTTCTGCTCCGACCCTTCTCTGCGCACCTCTCAAGCTGCGCTCTGTTCCCTCGCCCGTCCGCCCTCTCGACTGTCTTTCCCTCTCTAATTGTCTCCCTGCCTTTCTCTGTCGTGCTCTCCCTTAGTTAGCGACAGCCCATTGGCTTGGTACGTCTTCTCCCGTCTGCGATTCCTTCCCCCCATTAGCACGTTGGTGTTACCTTGCACCGTACCTCTGCTCTCTCATTGCGTCTCTGTCTCTCCTTGTAGATATAGATACGATCCTTCTAGTTCGTTACAGCCCCTGCTTTCCCTTGTGCTTGTGTCCTTGTTGTGTGGGATTCTCCCTCTGGTTAGCAGACTGGTTTTCCCATTAGAGACCCCCCGTATATTCATAGTTCTCTGCTCCGTATATTGTTCCCTAGCCTGTTCTCAGTCCCTTGTGGTTCCCCCTTCGTAACTTCCCAGTTTCCTCTCAGTTCCCGCTTGGTTCCCTGCCCCCTAGCTTGGATTCCTCAATTCCTTCCTTGACCTTGGATTTCCCAACTCTTGCGTTGAGCACCAAGTCTCCTTTCTATCAGAGAACGGCCAAGAGCTTTCCTTTACCTACCTGTTACCCTTCCAATCGCCGCCTCAGCCCTTCCCTTCTCCCCTCCGGGCTAAGTTCTACCCCTGGAGCCTGACCCACAGCGGCTGGGCTGAGCCCCCCCCGCCCCCCGAGAAGCCGGTGTGGGTCAGAGCCCCCAGGGGACGCTGGACCAAGCGGAGCTCTCCAGGGGCTGCACCCTCCCCCCCAGAGGGAAGGGCACAAGGCTCAGCTGCCCCTCGCTCCTGGCCGCAGGGGGCAGATGAGCTCAACCAGAACAAGGGGACCTTGTTCCCACCCACCCCCAGGGTCTGCGGCGGCCGGCGTCAAAGGCCTCCCTCTCTCTCTCTCTCAGCAGCCTCTGACATTTGGTGTTTGCAGCAGGAATGCGGGGGGCGGCGGTACGGCCGCTCTGGCCCCAAGCCAAGCTGCTCAGCTGGGAAATAGGGCCAGGGAGCCCCTGGGGGAGCAGGCAAAGAGTTCCCTCTCCCCTCAGCCAAGGGTCCCAGCCAGCCCAGCCACTAGGGGTCACCCTGAGGGGCGCACACACACGCCTCCCCGTGAGATACACAGAGCAGCACAACCGGGGGGGGGGAGCACCCCCCCTCTGCGCCCCAGAGAGACTGCAGCCCAGAGGGGGGTTCAAGGGCGGAGAGGTACGGAGCCGGGCATTTCCCCCGTCAGCCTGGCAAGGAAAGGTTAGTGTCCGTTTCCAGAGCCCACGGGACCCCAGGGTGCAGAGCTGGGCCGTAGGGGGGGCAGGTCCCTTGGCTCAGCTACTGCCAGAGACCGGGGGGTCGGGCCCGCTCTTGACAGGGTGGGGCAGGAAGCGAGAGGGGCTGGGCCAGATGCTCAGCGGCCAGAGGCACAGACCTGATGCGGGGAAGTGGGGCCCGTGATCCCACTCCCCCCCCGGTCCCTAAAACTGGAGAGTGGGCTGGGACCGTCCGGGCGCACCCCTCCCGCGCCCGCCGCTGCCAGGCTCTGACACACGAGCACACGGTGCCCCCGGGCTGGGGCGGGGGGTAGGAAATACACGCTCGCCCCCCAGAGCCGCGCTTGCTCCAATCCCAACGCTGGGACTCGGCTCCCACCTCAAAGACGTCCTCATCCGGCCGCCGCGCCCCCAGCAGAGCGACGCCCTCGGTGCTGACCACGGGCTGCGCGGCTCGCTCCAGCGGCAGCGTCACGGGCTCCTCACAGTCGACACTGAGCGACACGTTCCCACCCTTCACGCCCAGCGCCATGCGGTGCCACCTGCAAGGCAGAGGAGATGCCCAGTGCCCATTGGCTGGCTCACAGTACTGGAATCCCGTTGGCTGGCTCACAGTTCTAGAATCCCATTGGCTGGCTCACAGGTACTGGAATCCCATTGGCTAGCTCACAGTANCTAGCTAATAATGTCCGTGAAGAGGGGCCGACAGGGGGCTGGTGCCCAGGGGGATTTATCGACCCCCAAACAGTTAAAGTTGGATCTTTTTTTTCAGGCCCAGGAAGGGGGGGGCGGGGTCAGCTGGAGGGATGCTGGATTTTGTATTTACTCCAAGAGCCTTGGCTCGGTTCCCCTCTGGAAGATGTAGCCCTGGTAGGTTTCTCTTCTTTTGTCGGGGCTTTGAGTCCCCCGAGATCTCCATTTCTCAGTGCCGATTCTTTTTTCAGCCCCGATCCTCAGGAGAAACCCCAACTTTCTCTGCATGAATCATTGGGGAATCAGTGCTTTTTAATTGCTGATCTAACACAAAAATGGTTGATTCAACTTAAGGATCCCTAACCGGGTTGTTGATCCCTAACCGAGTCCCAGCTTCAGATACTAACGAAATGTGTCACTGGGCAGAGGGAAGGAAAGCAACCTGCATCTGCTCGGTTTCTTTCAGGCCCGTCCCAGAGTGCTCAGCCCGCCCCGGGAACCTCGGGGATTGGTTCCTCCATGGAGAACTTTTTGGCATGGCGGTGCGGGGAAGCTCCATCGGTTTTGTTGGGGCCTGCGCAGTCAGATTCTCTGTCCGTGGACAGGCGTGCGGTTTTATTTGAAGATCTTCCCTCTACCTAACGGAATGTGTCCAGCTTGGAATTTCCAAGATTGCCAATACTGCGGCATCGCTCATTTATTTTGGGCCAACATCTGCCACCGTGGCAAATTATGTATTTTCAGTTACTCCCTGCACCAAGACGTATCCAGCGGTTAGTGGGCCACTTTCGCTCTATCCCAGGGAGTTAGAGAAGGGAAATCTGTTTGGGACCTGGGGGAGGTGTTAGTTGATACAGGGGGCATTTCTCGAGCTGGCCGATTACTCCGTTCAGTAAGTGTCCAGGGCCCTACACGGTTAGTGGGTAATGTTAGGCCTAGTGCTAACATAGAGGAGGAGTCGTCTGTTAGCAGACTGCAGATTGGGGGTGCTAAACGGGCTTCAATTCGCACCAGGCTTTTGAATTTGGCAATGCCCGGTGCTTGCCCAGAGGAGGTTCCCACACATTTCTTAGATTCACCGGCTTTAGTCTCTCCTCAAGGTTTGGTCTCGTTGTCTCCTGGAGACACGGACTTGATGGATTTGGGCAAGCCCTTATCTTCAGTTCCTTTAACTGATGGCGTACGGAGCAATGCCCAGATAAATATGCCGGAAGGTGCCTACTCTATTGTTCAAGATCTTCCGGTGGCCGTACCAAGGGCCCCTCTGGGAGCACCCCCAAGTCCCCCCTATTTTGGTGGTGGATCCAATTATTCCATCTAGTAACTCTTTGGGGTATTCCCCTGTAGCTGAGGCCTCGTTGGATGCCTGACCATTCGCTACCTGGGATCCGTGCCAACTGAAGGTCTGCTCTTGGAATATTGCTGGCTGGGCTCGTAATTGTAATGATCCAAGTTTGAGGTTTTTTTGGTTGGGAATTGATTTTATATTTTTGCAGGAGACCCGGCTACAGGACCCTTTCACTTTTGACCATTATATAACGTATGAGGTCCCCCGCGCCGGTACCTTCTGGTAGGGGCCGTCCTAGCGGGGTTGTTGTATCGCAAATAGGTTGAAAGCGGTTGTAATTGCAGTGATTCCGTCACCCGCCCTGGTTTCTGGGAGTAGTTGTGCAGTATGCAGGACACGTCCTTCTATTGGGAACGGTGTATATCCCGCCTGTAAATGCCAGGTCATATCATCCTAAATTATGCTCTGTGGTGGGCAAGGCCCTGGGGGAAATTGTGATCAGCCATCCTAAACGTAAGATTGTATTGGCCGGAGATTTTAACACGTGCCTGGGTCCTGATGGTGATGATTATCTCCCCTTCCAGCAGGAATTTGAGAGTCTCTTTCTATCTGAGTATCCTCTGTTACAAACTAGGCGATCCTATTGATGGAACATTCCCTGCTGATGTTGAATGGAGCAGGGTACAAGGATTGCAGTGGGGAATTCACATTTCTGGGCCCTTCCGGCGTCAGTGTGGTCGATTATATGGGCCATTTCAGTAGATCGTTTGCCTTTGGTTGCTGATTTGTTCGGTGGGAGCAATCCAATTTAGTGACCATCTTCCCTTGGGGTTGGAAGGGCTTTTAGTGACTGCCTAGTGTGAGTTGATGGCTCTGGATGCGAGAGGTTGCCATCCTTCAGTTCACCGGTCTGCTTCCTTGAGGACGGCTACGACCCAGCTCCTCCCAGAACCCCAAGCTACCGATCTCAGAGTTGCTATTATTGAGGGTGTCAGTGACCTTCCGGTCATTAAGTCCTTTGCGGATTTAAGCCAAATTATCTATCGCTTCCTACTGACTAGGTCTCAGGTGCGTGTGACCGCCGGCAATAAGTTTAATAGCAGGCAAGGCTGGTTTGACCTCGACTGTTATAAGGCCAAGAAAGCTGTGGCATAATGCTATTCCCAATATAAAAGAGGCCACGTTGCGTGTATCCCTAATCGATTTTATCAGGCCAAGGCGGAATATAGGAAACTGCTATTCATCCAGAAAAGAGCTTATTGGGCTAATTATTGGGCCAGTGTCATCCAGGCTGCAGATGCCGGGGATTCTAGGAAGTTTTCGGGGCTGGTTAACCGCTTGATTAAAAAAGAAGGAGGGTAATCTCTCTGCGACCTTAGTCCCCTGCTAGTTGTGGGTTGATCACTTTCAACATCTTTATTTGGGGGACACGGGTGATGAAGGGCCCGTCCCCCTGTCAGTGGATATGGCTACATTACCAGTTTGGCCCCCGGTTTCTTTCTCTGAGATTGAAGATCTAATTGGCTCCTTCAAGAACGGCCAAGATCTTATCACTATTGACTGTATAAAGTCCTTTCGGCCATGGTGGGTGCCTGTTTTGGCAGCTTTATTCACTGTCATTAACAATTCCGGACAGGTTCCTCCCCAGTGGTCAAAAGCGGTAGTGGTTCCTATATATAAGAAGGGTCCCGGAACGGAACGGGCCAATTATAGGCCTATTAGTCTTCTGAGTGCCCGTGGCAAGATCTACGGTAAACGGCTTTGGACAAAACTTAATCCCTGGGTCGAGGAATCGAAGATTCTGTAACCGGAGCAGGCAGGGTTCAGGAGGGGCCGTTTGACTGTGGAACGCTGTTTTATTCTGCCGCACCTGACTGAAAAAAATATGTAAAGGCCAATGGGAATTTTTTTCGTGGCATTCTTAGATCTTAAATCCGCATTTCATACTGTGAACAAGGCAATCCTGTGGGATAAATTGAAGAGGCTCTCTTTGGACAGCAGGTTGCTTCTTTTGTTACAGCAAGTCCATGCTGAATCTACCTTGGCCGTTAAGCTGGACAGGCAGGGACATTTAACTAGAGAAATCCCCACTTATGCGGGGGTTTGACAGGGGTGCGTGGCGGCCCCCTTATTATTTACCATAGACATGAATGATATTGTCCCACCGTTAGCCCAGTCTCCGTTATTTTCCTCCCAGATTAGCGCCACATTATTTGGGCTGCCCGTTGTATGCGGGTGACTTGGTCATTTTGTCCCAGACGCGGGTGGGTTTAAATAGACAACTGGAATGCTTGGCTAGATAGTGCAGACTCAGTCAATTACTTATAAACTATGCGAAATCTAAGCTCATGGTGTTCGCCCACTCTCGGAAATCATGCAAATGGTTTATTGAGGATCAACCCATTCAGCAAGTCGATTCTTTGAAGTACTTGGGACTTTATTTTCGGGCCACAGGTAGTTGGCCTTTCCACCAGGCCGAGGCCCTCCCAGTAGCTAAGGGCTCTGCCCTGACGATTCTCAAGCTGTTTGGGGCAACAGGGCGGACTGTTGTTGGAGCTGCCATTAAGGTGCTCAACAGCAAGACGCATGCCCAGTATCTTCATGGTGCTGAGATTTGGGTCCCCCTCTTACCCTCACATACTCATTTGAATTTGGTTCAGTCAAACTTTCTTAGGAAGCTGGGTAGAGTGCTGATAGGAACTCCGAATGCAGCCGTCGGGTCCGAATTTGGGCAGCGTAGTTGGGTTGAGGTGGCTTGGGGTTTGATACTGCATTTTTTGATTAGATTATTGAGGGTGATTTGGGCCTGGTAAAATTCTGGTCGGAGGACTCGTATCGAGGGCGCTGGATTTGGGCCGTAGAATTATATCTTTCCAAGCTGGGATTTTTGCGAAATTATTTCTCAGGCAAAGAGCTGAGTGCGGTTAAAGAGCAGCTTTTGCTCCAACTTGCGGATATAGCCAGACAGGAGGAGGTTGCTAAGATTAAGGCTTCCCGTCATTGGGCTGGTTATTTGACTATGATCCCACCTCGGGGATCTATGGTCACATATTTGACATCCGCGATTTCTAGTCGCGGGAAATTTTTATTTATGGGCGCCCGCTTTAATGCCCTCCCTACGGCGGGCTGCCCCACCACCTCCTTGATGTGACTCGGTACCCTGCCCTCCCTAAGGGAGGCATTGACCACCCCCGCCAGCAACGGCCCGAATGTCTCCCGGCTGGCCTTCACCTGCCAGGATGGGCATGGATCTAATTCACAACAGGTGGCCCGCACCGTCCCCAGGACCTCCGCCGCGTCCGCGGGCGACACCCACTGAAACCGATCCCACAAATACCGACCTGGCGGGGCTTCCCCTACCTCTAGTTGACGACCTGTCACAAATGCAGCATCGAGGTCGTGATGAATCGGAGCGATTTTATCCGCAAAAAAGTCAGCAAACATGTCACCGCAGGCACTGGAAAATTCCAATTCCAGGCGGAGAGAAGCCGGACTGACCAGCCGCCGCACCACCCGGAAAAGCTCCACTGGACCTGACTTTGTGGCTGCAATGAGGGCAGCCAAGAATTCTTTCTTTGCCGCCTGCACCGCTACAGTAAACGCTCTTAAACTAGCTTTATGCTGCAATCGGTCGGCTACAGTCCGAGTCCGGCACCACCGTCGCTCCAACCGCCGTCCATCTTGTTTCATCCGGTGCAGGTCCTCCGTGAACCACGGTGACCCCTGCCGTCGGCATTCTGGAAGCGGACGCCTAGGGGCCGTTTGATCAATGGCCTCAGTCAAACAGCTGTTCCAAAAGACAATGAGGTCACTGAGCGAGCGGTCATCGAGATAAGGGGGTAAGTCCCCTAGAGCATTCCGGAACCTTTCTGGTTCCATAAGTCTCCGGGGGCGGACCCAACAAACCAGTCCTACGCCTTTCCAGGGGCAGACACGCGCCAGGAGCCTAGTCTAGAGGAGATAATGATCCCTCAATGACAGAGGTAAAGTTATCACATCCCCCACCACCGGATCCCCCATCTCAAGGCCTGTGCAGAAAACCAGGTCAAGGGTAGGTCCCCCTTCGTGTGTCGGGCCCTTAACCCTCTAAGACAGTCCCATGGTTGTCATGACGTCCATGAATTCACACTCTGCTCCCCCAAGACTGGCGTCAGCGTGGATATTGATGTCCCCCAGGACCAAAGTCCTCGGGGACCGCAAGACCACCACCGACACCAGTTCTGCTAGAGCGTGAAGGGATGTTGCCGTACACGTAGGTGTGCGGTATATCAGCAACAGCCCTAGTCTGTCTCCAGCCAATAGAAACACAAGGTGGACCCCCTCCATGCCCAGGATACCGCCTCACAGACCTGGTATCCTTAGAAACAACCGCTACACCACCTCCCCGCCCCTCTGCCCTGGGCTGGTGCTGTACAGAGCGCCCGGCTGGAACAAGGTCAGCCAATATTGGCCCCGACGCATTGTCCAGCCAGCTCTCTGTAATGCACACGAGGTCGGCCGACTGATCTAGAATCAACTCTCGGATCGTCGTTGATTTATTACCGACTGACCTCATGTTCAACAGCAACAAACCCAGATCAGGGGTACCCCTAATCTCGATCCCTGCCGTATCTGCTTGGGGGCCTATACAAGGGACAGGAATTAAATACCTGTCCCTCCTAACCACTGTCCTTTGCCTTCCATTTTGACCATACTTGCCCTGGCCCATTGACCCCAATGGCTGAGGGACACATACACCCCCCCCCCCCCCCCGGATAGTATTCCCCAATGCCCCCCTGAGCCAGCCAGTCCCAGATAGGAGCCAGTGCCCCCCAGAGGGGAAAGGCCCTGGACTCCCATCCCCGAGATCCTCCCGCTCCCTCATCTCTCTGCCCCCCCATCTCCCATCCCCGAGATCCCCCCACTCCCCCATCTCTCTGCCCCCCTTCCCCGCGGGGAGCGGCTCCCCTCGCCTGCCCCGAGCTCCAGCTGCTTCAATCCGCCGTGTCTCCAAGGCAGGGTCTCAGGTAGCAGCACGCCTGGGCGAGGCCTCTGCCAGGGATCCTGGAGGGTCTCGGGTAGCGCCACCCCTGAGTGAGGCCTCTGCCGGGGATCCCGGAGGGTCTCGGGTAGCGCGTCTGGGTGAGGCCTTTGCCGGGGATCCCGGAGGGTCTCGGGTAGCGCCACCCCTGGGTGAGGCCTCTGCCGGGGATCCCGGAGGGTCTCGGGTAACGCACCTGGGTGAGGCCTCTGCCGGGGATCCTGGAGGGTCTCGGGTAGCGCGGCTGGGTGAGGCCTCTGCTGGGGATCCCGGAGGGTCTCGGGTAGCGCGTCTGGGTGAGGCCTTTGCCGGGGATCCCGGAGGGTCTCGGGTAGCGCGTCTGGGTGAGGCCTCTGCCGGGGATCCCGGAGAGCTGGATTTGAAAACCTGCTGCTGTGTCCAGTTGTGACAATACTGGGGTAAGATGGACCATTGCTTTGACTCCGTTAGGCAGCTCCTTTTCTTCTTCCCCCAGCTCCTCACCCCACAGACTGCTCTGTTCTCTCATTCGGGTCCCCTTCTCCCCAGAACCGAGCTCGGCACCTTCACAGCTTCAGGAATGTCTCCCGGCCTCTCTCTTGTCTCCCCTAGATTGGAAGCCCCTTGGGGCAGGGACCCGTCTCTAATAATTGATTGTACAGCGCAGGGCACACTGTTTGGATGAGATAAATAGTCATAATAATCATGGTCACACACACACACACACACACCCCGGCTTGCAGCCTCACTGTCCCAGCTGCCCCAACCCCAAGGCAAGACCGATCCCTGCTAACAGCGGCAGCAGCCGATGGTACTGGCTCCCCTCAGAGACCAATCAGATCCTCCAAGCCTAGAAGCTGCCAGTCACCCCTCGGCCCCTCACCCACTGGAGCGTTGTGTGGACTCGCTCTCCTCCTGCTGCTGCCCTGTTCCACATTCATCCTTAACCCAGAAACAGGCCCTCCCCTCCCAGCCATTCCAGGAACCTGCTCCGCCCCACACACACCCAGACCTTGGTCCTTCCCAGCCCTCACACTGGCTCCCGGAGTCTCCAGGAGGCAACGCTCTGGGGCACCTTGACAGGGAACAGGGCACCAGCAACGGAGACATGATTGATGCAATCGCAGGGCCAGAGAACACTCGCAACTACTAGAATTGGGGGGTGAGGCGAGACACCCCACGAGTCGGGCAGCAGATTTAACACAAATGAAAGGAAAGACTTTAATTAACATATGGGACTTTTTGCCAGCAAGTGTCATTTAGGCCAATAACAGAAGAGGGTTTTTAAAAGGATTTTATAAGCCCTGTTTGTCACGGGTTGGAGGGTCCGCACCCCGACTTTACCGGGTTTGAGTGACTCAGTTTCCCTCACGTACAGCCCACTTGAATCAGTTTCTCTCTCTGGTGATTCAACCCTGCCGCAGGGACAACCCCTTTGTCACCCAAGGGCCCGATCCTTCCCGTTTACAGACTCTTTACTCTCTGGGTTCANCCCAACCGCCTTCGTCCCTTCTCCCTCGCTGCCCCGCACGCCTGGAACCCCCTCCCGGCCCTCGTCCGCCTGGCCCCCACCCTCCTCAAAACCCACCTCTTCCGCTCCGCCCTTCCGAACTCCCGCTAAGCGTCCCCACCCAGGAAGGCTCAACGTGGCCGCGGAGACCGTAGATGAAGCTACAGCTTTGGTAATGGGATCTCCGGAGTCAGTCAATAGAATAAACCAAAGCTGCCAACTGGTCTCCGATCTGGGTGTAAAGAGGAGACTGCAAATAGCGAGTCAGATCCTGGACCGGTCCGCGGCCGTAGACAGCGCCTCTCTGCGTAGGCCACCAACCTGTAACGACCGCTGATCTTATCCGCTGCATCCCAAGGGCCATAAACGCCCTCCTGTGAACTGGCCTTAACAAAACTTGCAGATACCGGGCGTCCAGGAACCCGATATTTATAAAACGGGGAGACCCTGGAGACAGAGGCAATAAATAGCTATCGATATCCCATACCCTCTGTTTCAACAATCGGGCAGCCTCCCGTCTTGGACTAGCCAACCGAAAAACCCAATCGTCTGATATCATCCAAGAGCCCTGACCACCCATTGGGATTATTCCATCCTGTAAGGGCCAATCTCTCAGACAGACAGAGCCAGCTTTGGAAGGGACCCAGCGGGTGAAGGAACCATTTTCCGCCAGTGCATCAGTGAGGCAAGAACCAATCTTGATGCTACTGATCTAGCCCCAACTTCCAGCCACAGAAGTGCTGAGGCCGGGGGAGCTCCCAATAACAACAAATAGTTTGAATCAATTCCAAAGAGGCCGCTGGATGACGTCCCCACCACACCTGGACCCCAAAGCAAATCTGTGGAATCCCGTTCCGTTCAAACATTTCCAGAGCTGGGATAACCAGGCAACCCCCCCTTCGCCCTATGGAAATGAACGAGGGCCTGACTAAATTCAATGGCAACGGCCGGCTCTGTTTCATATGGGAACCCCAGCGCTCTGAGGAGGAGGAAACAGTCCCCAGACCCGTCCCAGCTGGCGACCGTCCAGACTCCAACTCGCTCAACAAAGGGTGAGAACATCATTGCTCTGGTTTGTCTGTAATTGATCAGAAGCTCCAGGCACGAACCAGCTCAGGGAAGTAAAACGGTGTCCTCAGCATAGAAAAGTATGGGGACACGCAGCGGCCCGGGCAGAACCTCGTCCCTTCCCTGTCCTGAAGGCCACAGATGAAGCTGTAGGTTGCACAACAGTGTGTGTGGGGTGGGGGCCGGGGCAGTAAAGAACCCGCCCGACTCCCCTAACAATAGTATCAACCGACCCAGTCTCTCCCCCCGGGCCGGGAGCAGAAGGGACAGAAGGAAATATCTGGGTGGCCTGGGCCCTGAAATCAAGGCCCCTGTCACCCCACCTTGGGAGGGGGGCTCTGTCTCTAAATGGTTCCCTCCTGGGGTGGGGGGCGCTCTCTCCGCACGGTCCCGTGAGGGGGGGGGCGCTGTCTCCGCTNTGGAATCCCATTGGCTAGCTCACAGTGCCAGTGCCCCATTGGCTAGGCAGTTCTGGAATCCCATTGGCTGGCTCACAGCGCCATGTCCCGCATTGGCTAGCTCAGGGGTTCTCAAACTTTTTGGTCTCTACCCACCTCCCACCCCGTTACTCTGGTCGGAGCTCGGTGGTAACGGAGGCCCCCACTCCCCCTCCTGCCTCCCATTACGTCACCTCGGCAAGGACCTAGACTGGAACCAGCAGCCCTGAGAGGATCAACGCCACCGAGGGGCACGGATAGCAGAAATGGCCACGCCCCTCCTCCACTCAGCTTCCCGATTGGCTGCCGGCCTGTATATACGGGTAAGCTAAAGCCACAGGAAGCGCTGGGCGGGTCATCAGTCTGACTTCCTGTCTGTCTCTGCTCCGCTCGCCCCTCCTGGGCCTCTGAACTGGCTTGGGGGGCGACTCATCCTTCAGATCCTGCCCTGGTTCCTGACCGTCCCGCCCAACATCTGCTTTGACGGGGGCCTGGTGTCTGCTTGGTGCTCCCCCATGCGACTGCCCCGCCTGAGTCCTGCCTGACCGACCTGCACTCCCTTTCCATTCCTCCCTCTCCCCACCCCCCTGCCGCCCCATCGTCTTGGAGATTCCACCTAACTCAGTCCAGATGGGCTGGGTGTTTGCCATCGATGTTCCCCCTCATGCTGCCCCCACCCCACGGGGCTAGTTCATCCTGACAGCCCATGGGCTGCCTCGCAGCAGCACCCACCCAGGCTGTAACTCGGGATTGCCAGAGACAATTTGTGCAGGAATTCAGGCAAATGCAAATTTCTGTGACAATGGCTGGGATTGCAGCAGCGCAGACTAGAGCCTGGGGCTCAGCCAATAGGGAGGGGCTGTGGGTGACGCAGGGCAGTCCCACGGGGGCCCAGCCAATAGGGATGAAGCACAGTCCCAGGTGCGAGGAGGCAGCCCCGTAGTACCGGGAATGTGGGAAGGGCTGACAAACCCCCCTCTGGAAGGCGGAGCTGGCGATGAGGCCTCTGGCTACAGAGCCCAGGAGCCTGAGGGGGCGGCACTCGGGGGTGCAGAGTGACCAATGCCTTTCTCCCCCAGCACCTGGACGGACGCTGCTCTGCACTCACTTGCCATCCGCCAGGTTGACCCTGCGGAAGAGCGGGTAATCCTCGGGCGCGGGACGGCCGTGCTGGTCCTCGTAGAGGAAGACAGGGGAGCGGCCAATCTCCACCCCAAGCTGCTGCACCCCGCGCGTGTCGTACACGGAGAGCAGGAAGGACTGGCTACCCCTGCGGGCCCGGAGCGTGGCCAGCACGGAGAAATCAGCTGGGAAAGGGCCATCTGCACAGGACGGAGCAAAGTTATCACCGTGAGCATCGGAGAGCTGGAAAGAGACCCGTCCACAGCCCCTGATCCTTTGCCTCGGCTGCCCCTCATCCCCACCCGCAGCCCCTGGGCTCCCCCCAGCTCCGCCACCGCCCCTCAATCCCCACCCGCAGCCCCTGGGCTCCCCCCAGCTCCGCCACCGCCCCTCAATCCCCACCCGCAGCCCCCGGGCTCCCCCCAGCTCCGCCANAGAGGGGAAAGGCCCTGGATCCCATTCCCCGACACCCCCCCTGAGCCGGCCAGTCCCAGATCAGAGCCAGCGCCCCCTAGTGGGGAAAGGCCCCGGATCCCATTCCCCGACGCCCCCCTGAGCCAGCTGGTCCCAGATCGGAGCCAGCGCCCCCTAGAGGGGAAAGGCCCCGGATCCCATTCCCCGACACCCCCCCTGAGCCAGCCAGTCCCAGATCGAAGCCAGCGCCCCCTAGAGGGGAAAGACCCCGGATCCCATTCCCTGACCCCCACCCTGAGCCAGCAAGTCCCAGTTCAGAGCCAGCGCCCTCTATAGGGGAAAGAGCCCGGATACCATTCCCTGATGCCCCCCTGCACCAGCCAGTCCCAAACTGAAGCCCGTGGCCCCTAGAAGGGGAAAGGGCTTGTCCCCTCTCCCAATCCTGTGAATCTGTCCACACTGGATAAGGTCCATTGCTAACTTTATTCGAGACTGTTACAGGTTCGATATTGCACATGTTGTTCAAAACACAAAATAAAGAGACACAGATTTTAAAAGGGGGAAAAAATATTATTTTTTTTAAAGTTTGGTCCAAAAATTCCCACGCACAAAATGGGCTTGGGGACGAGACAGAGAGAAATCCCCATTCCCTTCAAGACACACAGAGGCCACCTCTTCCTTAAGAGAGCTCAGAATAGAAATTCACAGCCATCCCAAAAGATCCCGGCAACGGGGAGGGGGGCTTTTGGGGGCCAGGCATTTCAGGAGTAAGCTTCCCCTGGGGGGGGGGGAGAGTAAGCTTCCCCTGGGGGGGGGGGGAAGATTGGGGTGCCACCGTTGCTTCCTAAATTTGAGGAAAGGGGAAGAGATGAGATCCCTTTAAAATATCTGACAACAAGTCTCTTTTCTCCTTGTGGATCAGAAATGGACCTATGCTCTTGGGCATCCGGTCCTTAGAGGTCACTCCAAGGTCAGGATTCCCCCTTCCCCTCTACTCCCCTGGGGGGGGGGAGGTGTTCCCCACTGGGTATGAGAACATTCCCTGGGGGAGCAGAGATTACTTCCTACAGACAATTAGGGGGCAGAGTTAGGGGCCAGGAAGAGGGCTCTGGTTTGGTCTAGGGTTTTGAGACAGGGTTAAGTTCAAGGTTAAGGTTAAAAATTGGGGTTAGGGATCAGAGTGGGGTAAACAGGGCTTCGGGGCTAGGTTAAATGTTGGGGTTAAGGGTCAGAGTGGGGTAAACAGGGCTTGGGGGCTGGGTTAAAGGTTGGGGTTAGGGGTCAGAAGGAGTGGATAAACAGTTTGCATTTACAGTCTGGGTTGGATTCAGGGCTAAAGGTTAGAGGTGAGGGCTGGTCGAACGTTTAGGATCTGAGTTAGGTTTGGGATCAAGGGTCCGATGTGGTTTGGGGCTAGGAGCTGAGGTGACACCGTGTCCCATTTTGGGAGGGGCACCAGACCCGGGAAAGGGGGGGTGGGAGTGTCTGACCTTTGCTCTGCCGAGGTCACCACTGTTCTGCAAGCAGAGACGTTCCTGTGGGATCTTCCCGTTTCTGGGCTGGGGGTTCAGATTGGGTTGAGATTAGGGGCTTGGGGGGGGGGAGGGTTAGCATTTAGGGTGAGGGTAAGGTTGCTGACGCTGTTGGGGGCTGGGGCAGGGGTTTGGGGTTGGCGGAAGTCAGACCCGTCAAAGCTTCCACCTCACCAACTTTGTAGCGAGAAGTCGTTACTCTAGGGGACTGTATCGCAGCCGGAAAACGACACAATTGCTAAAATCGAGGGGGGGGGGGCGCTAGGGGGGACTCGGCCTGTAAGAGAATGCAGCCCCCCCCCCTTCATCGAGACCCACCACTGGGCGGAGAGACCCAGAAGGACTTGCCCAAAACCGCAAAGGTCACACGTTCTCACGTTCTGCGTTTTCCTGGCAGGGAAATTGACACCTCTAAGTGGAAACTTCTGCTCTCCATGCCACCCCCCCACCCCAAAACCATCCCGGACACAGGGCGTCAGTTCATTGAAATTCCGCTGTGTCATGCTTCTTTCAGCACAACCAAAACGATGTCGAATTCTCACCAGAAACGACCTATTTCTGTTATCTTTTTACAGGGACGAAAAGATGGGAAATGTGCCAATAATTTCTCTAGATTTAATCCAGAAACCTCATTTCCTTTTTCTTTAATATTCCCCCAGGGAAAGATTTTCACAACATTTTGACAATTTTAAACCCCCTCCCCATTTTCCACAAAATTATAACTTCTTCTCTTTTTTTTTTGGCACGTTTTTTTCTGGAGAAAATATAAACACGTTCCTGATGTGGCCGTGGAAGGTTGGGGGGTGGGGCAGGGGGCACAGCTTAGGCGGGGCTCAGTTTGGGGGGCAGTAAATAGTATAGATTTGATCTTTCTAATTCCCTCAATTTCTGTGCCCCCCCCCATGATATTATCCAATATATTTTCTTTTCTTTCCCAGTGCAAATCTTCCCAAACTTTTCTCGTTTTTATCCAACCTTTGAACATCCTCTCTTGAATTTTTTTTTCCCCTGAGGGATTTTGTGTCCTGGTTTTGCCAATCCTCGCCCTACCCCTCTACCCCTACGTTTGTCTCGGACAGAAATTCAAGCTTCGCGCTAAGGGCTTCTGCTGCGTTCTCGCTGCCCAATTCTCTGCAGAAATTCAGGTCCTTTTCCGAAACGGTCGGTGAGGGTTTCAACTGGAATTCGACTCACGTGCTTTGAGAATTCCTGCAAATTGTCGCCGGTGAATTCTCTGTAGAAACTTTGTTACAAGTTAGAAACGATTGCCTAGGCATGTTGGTTTTTGTTTTTTTCCTTTTCAAAATTGTCTCTGATTTTGGCCCTGCAGAAATGGAGTGTGTTTTAGACTTGCTTTCGTAAGCTTCCTGCAAACCCTTCGCCGGGGATTTGAACTTCTTGCAGCTCTTTGCGGTCTGCATCAAGATATTTCATTTTACTTTTGGAAATCATTTTCTCTGCATTCCCTAAATAAAAAAATCCCTCATTTTTGGGTTGCAAAATTATTTTCTTGGGGAATTTTCTCCCCTCCCCCCCCAAAAAACAAATTAACGGATGCTTTTGCACAAGAATTTCCAGCGTATTTCCCACATTGCCTCGAGCGCGTCTGTTGCAAAATCCACAAATCTTGATTGCATTTTTTCCCCTTGTAAAACGATTTCTGCCGGTGAATTTTCTTCAGTAATCTGGTGCGAAATCTGGGCCCTCCCCCCCACTGCCTCCTTGCCTTGGCCCCCCCCTCTCCTGGAGGGGCGCTTACCCTCGATATCTGTCTCGGAGCCCTCCGAGGCTGGCGCCTCGCCCAGCTCTCCATCTCCCCACCGGGTTCAGTGTGTCTCCCCCTGCCCCCCAGCTCATAACACTTGGGCAACGCTCCTGTTGGATGAAGGGCAAAGATTGGGGGGCCCATTCCCCATTGCTGCCCGCTAACCAGTGCCAGGCTGCAACCTCTCTCCCCAACTCCCCCCCACTTCTGCATCCATGTCCTCCCCCCCTTCTCCCTGCCCTACAACCCCCCCATCCCAGTGGCTGATCCCCAGCCCCCCTCCCCTCAGCTGCCCCCCTGCAA
>QEPC01007790.1:105968-118328 GCA_003113815.1 Sphenodon punctatus
CGTTTACAGACTCTTTACTCTCTGGGTTCTCAAGAGCTTGAGAGCTCTTGTTACTCACTTGTGTTCCAATGTTAGACACAGACACTTCTTCATAAAGATAAGAAGTCAGTTTATTGATTACATAAGCAAGATAGTTGATACAGAGTGGTTGCTAGAAATCAAAGGTAAATATAACGCATTCCTGACCTATACTGGTTGAGTTCCTAAATAAGCGTCTTACCCTACAAAGGTCCATAAGTTCTTCTCAGTCCTTGATGTAAACGGCTGGGCCTTCTGCCTTAGAGTTGCTAGAAAGCAAAGTCCTGTCTCTCAGTTCATGGTTTCCAGCCCTGCTGGCTGCAAGATGGTGAGTGAGTTCCTGATAGTCACTGCCCCCTCTGGGGTACAACTCCTTATATCCCCAGGAGGAAACCCCTCGTATCTTCTCGACGCTTCTAGAATTCCCTTTGTTGTCTTTATCAGCTTTCTGTGTCTCTTGCACATAGGCGATGGCTTTAGCATATAAATGTCTCTGGCCTTGTCTCTGCCCCCCTCCCCCCCCCGGTCTGGGGCAATCAATAAAACTGTCTTTCCATTTCCTGGAGCTTGGTCACATGTCACAGCTCTGATTTGCGATTTACAGTTCTCAATTGTAACATTACATACATGTGGAACCTTTTGCTTTACATATTTAACCAGACTTTTAGTCTACACGTAGGCCCGTGTTACATGTGTGTGATCCTGCCAACTGTTTATACAGGAATCCCACACCCGGGGCTGAGAAATGGCTGTCTCTGGGGTGGGGGCGGCTGTTTCTACAGGGATCCCTCGCCCGGAGCTGAGATGCGGCTGCCTCTGGGGTGGGGGTGGCTGTTTCTACAGGGATCCCTTGCCCGGGACTGAGATGCAACTGCCTCTGGGGTGGGGGTGACTGTTTCTACAGGGATCCCTTGCCCGGGACTGAGATGCAGCTGCCTCTGGGGTGGGGGCGGCTGTTTATACAAAGATCCCTCACCAGGAACTGAGATGCAACTGCCTCTGGGGTGGGGGCGGCTGTTTATACAGGGATCCCTTGCCCGGGACTGAGACACAGCTGCCTCTGGGGTGGGGGCGGCTGTTTATACAGAGATCCCTCGCCTGGGGCTGAGATGCAGCTGCCTCTGGGGTGGGGGCAGCTGTTTATACAGGTACCACTTGCCCAAGGCTGAGATGCCATAAAGCGGAGCAGCTGTTTTATGGTTGCACAACAATGTCGTGCGGGTGAATGTTCTGTCCAGAGGGGAGATTTTCAAAAGCCGAATGGAATTTCCCGAGTTGCATTCAGAGCAGGGCTCTGGGTGAAGGGTCCAGAGCAGAGGAGTGGGGTCTGGGAGCTTCGGGAGGCTTAGTACTGCCAGGTGGCTCTGCCCTTCCTACCGAGCCCCCTGCCTTGCTCCCTGCAGCACAGCGCCCCCTACTGAGCCCCCTGCCCTGCTCCTTGTACCACAGCGCCCCCTACTGAACCCTCCGTCCGGCTCCCTGCAGCACAGCGCCCCCTACTGAGCCCCCTACCCTGCTCCCTGCAGCACAGCGCCCCCTACTGAGCCCCCGCCCTGCTCCCTGCAGCACAGCGCCCCCTACTGACCCCCCTCCCTGCTCCCTGCAGCACAGCGCCCCCTACTGGGCCCCCGCCCTGCTCCCTGCAGCACAGCGCCCCCTACTGAACCCCCACCCCACCCTGCTCCCTACAGCACAGCGCCCCCTACTGGGCCCCCGCCCTGCTCCCTGCAGCACAGCGCCCCCTACTGAACCCCCACCCCACCCTGCTCCCTACAGCACAGCGCCCCCTACTGGGCCCCCGCCCTGCTCCCTGCAGCACAGCGCCCCCTACTGAACCCCCACCCCACCCTGCTCCCTACAGCACAGCGCCCCCTACTGGGCCCCCGCCCTGCTCCCTGCAGCACAGCGCCCCCTACTGAACCCCCACCCCACCCTGCTCCCTACAGCACAGCGCCCCCTACTGGGCCCCCGCCCTGCTCCCTGCAGCACAGCGCCCCCTACTGAACCCCCACCCCACCCTGCTCCCTACAGCACAGCGCCCCCTACTGGGCCCCCGCCCTGCTCCCTGCAGCACAGCGCCCCCTACTGAACCCCCACCCCACCCTGCTCCCTACAGCACAGCGCCCCCTACTGGGCCCCCGCCCTGCTCCCTGCAGCACAGCGCCCCCTACTGAACCCCCACCCCACCCTGCTCCCTACAGCACAGCGCCCCCTACTGGGCCCCCGCCCTGCTCCCTGCAGCACAGCACCTGCTAGCCCCATGCTTGGTCTCTGAAGGATCGGGGAGGCTCCTATGGGGTTTCCTGGCACATGCTCCCTGGTGGATGTAGCAGCAGCTGGGGCAGGTGGGGCCAGGTGCTGCACCTGCCCCACCCTCCAGGCCCCCAGGCACAGGATGGACGGGGAGGGGGCAGCGTAGTGGGGTGAAGCTAATAGGGGCAGACGGGGACTCAGCTGGGCATGTTGAGCATGGTACGAGGGCAGGGATTGGCCTTGGCGCATAGGAGAGCAGGGGGGGGCGTGCTACACCCCAGCTAGTTAGCCGAGCCCCCACATCCTCCTCCCTCCTCTCCGTATCCCCCCTCCTCTCAGCAACCTGCACCTCCCAGTCCCCCGTCCCCCCCCCCGACTGCGCTTGGCACAGTTCACTGTGGAGGGTTGGCCCCAGGGCACCCCCTCCTTGCTGGACCCATTGCTCTCCCCAAGACGATTCTCTTGAGGCTTTAGACAGTCCCTAGGGGGAGACGCTGCCCCCTGCCCCCCCCCCCCAAGATGGGGAGTCCTGCTCTCTGTGTTTACACAGCTGTAGGGCAGAGTGGGGGCTGGCCTCGAAGCAGCTCTGCTCTGTGTGCGAATCCTTCTGCACGTGTGTTTGTGTGGGTGGATGGGGGGGGGCAGCAGTGTGAGCTTGTGGGGGGTGAGGTGTGGGGAAAGCCCCATGAACCTTTGGATGTGGCACGAGGCCACACAGAACGTCCGCAGCCTCAAACTGGCCCCATTGGATCCCGTCCCCTCAGCATGTCCCCACCACCATGCATGCCCTCTGCCCTGTCACCCTGTGCCCCCTCAGTCCTGAAGCCCCCTCCCCGAACTCCCTCATCCCACTGCTTCGCCCCCCCCTCCATCCCCCTCAACACGTCACTCCTTGTCCCCCCCTCACACCTACCTGTCCCCCACTTGTGCCCACCCTCTGCCCCTTGACCCTCTACACTCCACCCCATGCCCCCCACAGTCCCTTTCTGCACCCCCTGCTTTGTACTCCCTATGCCCTTTTATCCCCTCCCTGTACCCTCTCATCTCCTGCCCCCCTCCTCTCACTGACACCCCCCATTCTCCCCCTGCCCCCTCTCCCCTCCAGGGGCTGCTGCCCTCAGGATGCCAACACTTGCAGGGAAGGAACAGCTAATGCCCAGCCTTCCCCATCCCATTATAATAACAAAGGCACTTCCTGGAGAGGGGGGGGGGTATGTTAGCTTTGGCTGGGCCCACTCTGCTCCTCCGGCCCCCGCCTGCCCGTTGTTGACCTAACCCCAGCCTGAAAATTGGATCCATGCAGCTTCCGCCTCCTCCTCCTCCCTGTTCCCGGTACCCAGCTGTGCGGTCTGCCTGCACTTAGTCTCTCTCCCAGGGCTGAGATGCGGCTGCCTCTGGGGTGGGAGCGGCTGTTTATACAGGGATCCCTCGCCCGGGGCTGAGATGCAGCTGCCTCTGGGGTGGGGCGAGGCAAGGCAAACATCGATTCAGGAGAGAGGGGCAAGGTGTCTCAGGAAGCAACTAAGATCCTCCTGACCCACCGGTTGGGACCTTCTGGGCTGGATCATTCTGAACTCCAACCAACGTTGTCCTCCCAAGGCCGATGCGATTCTCCCAAGTTTTGTGGCAGCTGTGGGGCGGTACACTCTCCGTTCTTTTATCCAGGCCATGCATCAAAGAGTTTTCATGGAGAAGGACCCTAAAGATCCTGGATTTTCATAAGAACAGAGTCAGTGCCATGCTGGGTCAGACCAATGTTCTGTCCAGCCCAGCATCCTGTCTCCGACAATGGCCACTCTCGGTCACTTCAGGAAAGTATCCAACAGGTGATCCATTCCCTGCTCGTCACGCGCAGCTCCTGACACCCAGAGGTGGCATCCCTCCCCGATCTACTTGACCCATGACCACATTGATGGATCTATCTTCTAAGAATTGATCCAATTCTGTTTACAAGCCCAGTTACGTTCTCAACCTTGGCGACATTCTCTGGCAAGGAGTTCCACAAGTTAATTGCAGATTGATTTGGGGGTGGGTGGGGGGAAATACTTCCTTTTTATTTCTTATAAAGGTTAATTCCATTGGGTGCCCCCTCATTGTAGTATTTTGAGAAAGGTACATAACTGCGTTCAGTTTCCATGTTCCGCACTGCTCAGGAGTTTGTAAATTTCGATCTCAACTCCCCCCCCCCGCATCCCCCCCCCTGTCGTCTCTCCTCCAAGCAGAAGAGCCCTAACCTGTGAAGCCCCTCTTTGCCGGTTCAGCCTCCTTATCATGTTTGTTCCCCCTTTCCATTTCTACTAGATCTTTTTTGAGATGGGGCGACCAGAGGGGCAGCCAATACGGAAGGTGGTGGCACCCAAGGGGAATCTGGCTGGATCAGCATATGTCGGGCTGCGACTGAAGCCCATTCCCTCTCGTTCTGCTTTCTGTGACAGGCGAGAACAAATTGTTCCCCATCTCCTTTGTAGCCTCCATCTAGATATTTGAAAACGGCTCTCATGGCCCTCCCTCGGTCTTCTATTCGCTCGGCTAAACATCCCCGATTCTTCCATCTTTTCCTCATCTGGCTGGTCTACCAGCCCCCTTAGGGGAAGGCAACATGAGACATTATCCCCCATTGGGCCACCTCACCCTGCATTAGCCCGTCAGGCTGGCAGCCGCCAGATGTTCACATCTGCAATGTGACGCGTCTGCTGGAGAAGGCCGGTGACCCATTGCAGGTTACTGTTACCCCACTCGGGGCAATGTGCGGGAACGGGTGTGCCACCCTGCCCCATGGTGAGGTCTGCCGGCACCATGGAGCGGCGGGTGTAGTTTGCCATTCCTGTGGGTGGGGGGGGGGGGGGGGGGGGGGGGGGGGGGGGGGGGGGGGGGGGGGCAGGCAGGCTGGGGGGGTGTTGGGCGGGTTAATAAATCCCTGCTGGTTACTCGTTACCACTGGGGGATCCCTGGCTTGGCAGCAGCAGAACGTGTGAAAAAGTTGGCAGAAGTAATCATTCCGCTCTATTCGTTACGTGGTCAGACCCTGGGAGTGCCGGGTCCAGTTTTGGCCGCCTCCTTTTGAGAAGGACGTTGACAGATTGGAGCCGGTTCAGAGGAAGGCGGCAAAAGATGATAAAGGGTTTGGAGAGCAAGTCTGAATGAGGAAAGGTTGAAGGAACTGGGGATGTTTAGCCTAGCAAAGAGGAGAGTAAGGGGAAACATGATGGCAGCCTACAAATATCTAAAGGGTCCCCCCCCCAAGAAGATGTCGAGGAGCTGTTCTGCGTGGCTACAGTGGTCAGGACTATTATTAATTATTATTATTATTATTATTAATATAAGCATTTGTATAGCGTAGGCTCTCTCTCCGTCGCTGGAAGTTTTCAAACAGAGGCCGGGCAGTCGCCTATTAAGGGGACTGTAGCGATTTTCCTCCTGCATCCAAGGAGGGGGCTGGACTAGATGACCCTTCAAGCTCCCTTCCGACTCTGTCATTCTACGCTCACAAATCGATCTTGTGGGATCATGCTGAATGGGGTCCCATAGGCTAAATATTTGGGGGTAGCTGGTCTAGGGTGGTGGTTTTCAAACTAGGTGTCGTTCCCCCCCCCCTCCCCCCGGTGGGGTGTGTGTGCAGACAGCATGGGGGCGGGGGATGTGAGAAAGCCCCTAATTATCACAGACAAGTGGTTCCAAAAATTTGAGAATTGTTGCGCGGGGGCGGGGAAATGATAAGGAAGTGGTACTTACCTTGGGGGCAGAGTAGCTTGTTAAATCATGAACTTGTGGGAAGGAATCAGGAAATCAGGCCCTGAGCTCCGCTCAGAGTGGGCAGGGGGCAGAGTACAGGCCTTCTCCTAGGGGGGATCGATGCAAAGTTTTACGGAAGGCTTATGGAAAATCCATATTGCAGGCCCTGCGTTAGCGCCTCCTTAAAACATTGCGTTGGTGGCCGCCCTACGTCCTCCCCCCCCCACTCTGAAAACGGCCTTTCTGGTGGGGTTCCTGCTGAAGGGAGGGTGCTGTGAAATGAGGGGTTGGGTGGGGGGCTGCTGCCTTTCGGGTATCCTTTAGTGGGGGCCCATAATTGGGGACGTGAATCTGGGCCTTGTCAGCGCCCCACCCCACCCCACGCGTGGAAGGGTCGAGAGAACGGTCGTGACCCAAGCGGAAAAGTCCAAAGAGCGCGTTGGCAGATGGACGAGGCCACAGCAGGAAGGGAAGGGGGCCTCGAGGATTGGGGGAAACAGCACAAGGAGACAGTTGCTGTGGGTTTTCCAATTCCTGGGTCCAGTTCCTAACATACACACACACCCGCCCCCAAGCATGGAAAGACTGAGCTCAGGGGAAGGGAGCAGAGAGGAGGGCAGGCGCACAGGGAGAGGGGAGAGATCGCACTGACAGACTGAGCTCAGGGGAAGGGAGCAGAGAGGAGGGCAGGCGCACAGGGAGAGGGGACAGATCGCACTGACAGACTGAGCTCAGGGGAAGGGAGCAGAGAGGAGGGCAGGCGCACAGGGAGAGGGGACAGATCGCACTGACAGACTGAGCTCAGGGGAAGGGGGCAGAGAGGAGGGCAGGCGCACAGGGAGAGGGGACAGATCGCACTGACAGACTGAGCTCAGGGGAAGGGGGCAGAGAGGAGGGCAGGCGCACAGGGAGAGGGGACAGATCGCACTGACAGACTGAGCTCAGGGGAAGGGGGCAGAGAGGAGGGCAGGCGCACAGGGAGAGGGGACAGATCGCACTGACAGACTGAGCTCAGGGGAAGGGGGCAGAGAGGAGGGCAGGCGCACAGGGAGAGGGGACAGATCGCACTGACAGACTGAGCTCAGGGGAAGGGGGCAGAGAGGAGGGCAGGCGCACAGGGAGAGGGGACAGATCGCACTGACAGACTGAGCTCAGGGGAAGGGGGCAGAGAGGAGGGCAGGCGCACAGGGAGAGGGGACAGATCGCACTGACAGACTGAGCTCAGGGGAAGGGGGCAGAGAGGAGGGCAGGCGCACAGGGAGAGGGGACAGATCGCACTGACAGACTGAGCTCAGGGGAAGGGGGCAGAGAGGAGGGCAGGCGCACAGGGAGAGGGGACAGATCGCACTGACAGACTGAGCTCAGGGGAAGGGGGCAGAGAGGAGGGCAGGCGCACAGGGAGAGGGGACAGATCGCACTGACAGACTGAGCTCAGGGGAAGGGGGCAGAGAGGAGGGCAGGCGCACAGGGAGAGGGGACAGATCGCACTGACAGACTGAGCTCAGGGGAAGGGGGCAGAGAGGAGGGCAGGCGCACAGGGAGAGGGGACAGATCGCACTGACAGACTGAGCTCAGGGGAAGGGGGCAGAGAGGAGGGCAGGCGCACAGGGAGAGGGGACAGATCGCACTGACAGACTGAGCTCAGGGGAAGGGGGCAGAGAGGAGGGCAGGCGCACAGGGAGAGGGGACAGATCGCACTGACAGACTGAGCTCAGGGGAAGGGGGCAGAGAGGAGGGCAGGCGCACAGGGAGAGGGGACAGATCGCACTGACAGACTGAGCTCAGGGGAAGGGGGCAGAGAGGAGGGCAGGCGCACAGGGAGAGGGGACAGATCGCACTGACAGACTGAGCTCAGGGGAAGGGGGCAGAGAGGAGGGCAGGCGCACAGGGAGAGGGGACAGATCGCACTGACAGACTGAGCTCAGGGGAAGGGGGCAGAGAGGAGGGCAGGCGCACAGGGAGAGGGGACAGATCGCACTGACAGACTGAGCTCAGGGGAAGGGGGCAGAGAGGAGGGCAGGCGCACAGGGAGAGGGGACAGATCGCACTGACAGACTGAGCTCAGGGGAAGGGGGCAGAGAGGAGGGCAGGCGCACAGGGAGAGGGGACAGATCGCACTGACAGACTGAGCTCAGGGGAAGGGGGCAGAGAGGAGGGCAGGCGCACAGGGAGAGGGGACAGATCGCACTGACAGACTGAGCTCAGGGGAAGGGGGCAGAGAGGAGGGCAGGCGCACAGGGAGAGGGGACAGATCGCACTGACAGACTGAGCTCAGGGGAAGGGGGCAGAGAGGAGGGCAGGCCCACAAGGAGACGGGGACAAATCCATGATCTGGATTTTCAAAGGGGCCCCTGGGAAGGAAAAGGTTCCCCCGCCCTTGCTCTAAGACTCGGTCAGAACAAGGGCCTCTCTCATCTTTCGGAGATCACTGTCACGGCAGCAGCATCGCCGAGAAGGATATGGGGTCAGAACGGATCGAACTTGAGTCACAGGGCGACGCTGCAGCCAAAAAGGCCAGTACCATTATAAGTTGCATTAATGGAAGATGATGTGGGAAGTTCTAATCCCTCCCCCCCTAAACTCAGCACCGGTGACTCTTGGGGCACGGGGTTCAGTTTGCGGGCTCTGCACTTCAAGGAGGACGCTGACAAAACAGACAAGATTAGCCAGGAAGATCATCGAGGCTCCGGAATAGAAGTCCTACGAGGAAAGGCTGAAGGCACTGCGCGCGTTTAGCTTAGCGAAGAGAAGGTCAAGGGGGAGGAACAAGGGGATGGTCCTCACCTATTTAAAAGGATGCCCTGAAAAGACGGAGAACCTTTGTTGCTCCCGAGAACGGCAAGAAGCAAGGGGTTTACGTTGCAGGAAAGCTAGGAAAAACACCATCTTCAAGTGGTTCAGCAGTGAAACCTTTTTTCCTGGAGGTTTTATTTGAAGACAAGACTTAATTGGTCTCTGTTGGGGATGCTTTGGGTAGAGGGTATCCTGCCTCAAGGGCAGTGGGCTGAACTAGATGACCTTGAGGTCTCTCCGAACTCTCCCATTCTATTAATCTGATTTGGTACCAGATGCCTCGGGAGGGATCACTCGCTGCCAATTAGTCCCAGCTCCCTGCAGACAGAGTTCCCATCCCCGCAGCTACTGGCCAGTGATGGGCCTCTGCTTCTTTGAAACAGACAGTGGCATCTGGGGTCTTTTGGTTATAAGCGGCCCACGCTGACCCCGTACACAAGACCCCAGGGATGACCTCTTGGAGGTCCCCCCTCTTCAGCACCTTCTCCCCCCCCATACCCCCAAGGCCTCCCAGAACCCAGACCCACATTCCACGGGCCAGGAGGAGGGAGGGAGGGAGAGGGGTGGGAGGGAATGGATGGATAATTTGCGGTTATTTCAGGCACTGGTGCGCCCTGGTTGGTCCCGGTCTCTACATGTGGGTCTTGGTGGGATTTCTCTGTGTGGGTGGTTGGGGGGGGGGGTGGCAGGGTCTGCAGTGGTTCAGGGGGCTGGACTAGACCCATGAAGTCCCTTCCAGCTCTGTGACTCGATGGATGGATGGGTTTGCATGGGGACAGACCTGCTTCGAGTTGCGGTCGCTGCCGGGAGGGAAGGAGGAGCAGGCTCCTTCAGGTCAGGCTGTATTCATGTCTGCCCCCATAGCAGGTGGGGTGGGGAGGATGCCCTGCCCCTAGTAGTCCTCCTCGTCCTCGCCCTGCTGGGGGCGCAGCACCACGCTGTGATAGGCCTTGATGCAGGAGAAGGCGGTGGGCGGGATGCGGCGCCGGTCGATCAGGTTCTGCTCCAGGTGCATGGAGACCAGGCTGGAGTCCTCGGACACCCGCGTGTCACACACGGAGTTCAGGGGGACATGCCTGAGGGGGAGACGGGGGGGTTAGAGCAGGGGGGGCTGGGAGCCAGGACTCCTGGGTTCTCTGGGAGGGGAGGGGGGGCTAGTGGGTTACAGTGGGGGGGGCTGGGAGCCCAGTCTCCTGAGGATAAGGCCTGCTCTTTTCTAGCTGGGGGGCTGGCTCCCCCGCTCCCTGGCTGTGATGGTGGGGACGGGGGAGCCCGGATGCCGGGGGGGGGGGCTGCCCCACTCACCGGATGCGGTTGTGACTCAGCCGGAGCACCTGCAGCCCCTTGAGACCAAGCAGCCCCCGGGGCACAGCCTCCAAGCGGTTGTTGTCCAGCAGCAGCTCAGCCAAGGAGTGCTGGAGACCCAGGAAGGAGACGGGGTGGATGCCGTCAGCCCGCAGGTGGTTGTGCGAGAGGTGCAGGAACTCTAGGCCCGGGCGCAGGTGGGCGAAGACGTAGCCAGGGATGCGCTCAATGCGGTTGTGGTGCAGAGTCAGCTGCTTCAGCCCCCGTGGCAGGAAGGACGGAACATGGACCAGGCGGTTGTGGGAGAGATCCAGAGCTTCCAGCCTCCTGCAGGGAAAGAATCCCCTTAACTCTGCCCATCCCCTCCCTTGAATTCCCTGCATTCACTCCCCACCCAGCACTCCTGGATTCTCGGGGGGGTGGGGGTGGAGGCGGCTAGTGGGTGAGAGCAGGGGGGGCTGGGAGCCAGGGCTCCTGGGTTCTCGGGGAGGGGAGGGGGGGCTAGTGGGTTAGATCAGGGGGGGGGCTGGGGTCCTGGGTTCCCATCCCTGTTCCAGCAGGGGAGTGGGGCTGGAGGTGGGGTGTGTGTCACTCACGGCAGATCTATCCAGGCCCGGGGTGCAATCCTGTCCTCCTGCAGGTGGTTGTTGCTCAGCACCAGTACTGTGAGGTTGAGGGTCTTATTCAGGACCCTCTCAGTCACCTCCTCAATGTGGTTATCATCCAGGTGCAGCTCCTGGTTGAGGAACATGGAGAAAATCCCCTTAACTCTGCCCTTCTTTTTCTTCACTGCCCCTGTCCTTTGTCCGGGGCAGAGAGCCCAGGTCCCTGGCAGAGGCTGGACCAGAGCGGTGGGGGTCTAGAGCCTGCAGAGGGGGAGCCATTTTGGGAAGGACTTCCCCCCCCCCCGTTTCCAAAGGCCCCCTTTCTTCCTACCCCTCCAGCTCAGCCCCTTCCCCTCCTGCCTCCCCCAACTGCCCCTCTCTTTCCTGCGTGGGAAGCAGCAGCGGCGTATCTGTTGGTTAAATTTGGATGGGGTGTGTGTGTGCTGAATTGGCCCTGCCCCATAGAAGCCCCACACCTGTCCCAGGAAAACCTCCCCCGACCCACAGATTCATCCTCCCAATCCCTTGTTTGGATCCCTCTAATGATAACCAAACATGTTGGAATCTAAGCTCTGAAGGGGGGTGGGGGGAGCACGACTGTGCATGGCCTGGGTTTGGGGGGCCCTGCCCCCCTCCTCCCTAGTGTCCCAAAGAGGGAGACTCACTCTCCCTAAACCCTTTCGTCCTACAAATTAGATCAATCAGGGTGAAAACTTATTCGATATTATCAAGCTGCGCCCCAGGGCACTTAGCAAGTCTTCAGTGGGTGTTATGCACCCATTAGCCAATGCCAGTTTCCACAAGGGCTGGACAATGGAGCAGGCCATTGTGGGAGACATCCAGAGCTTCAAGCATCCTGCAGGGACAGAATGCCCTTAACTCTGCCCGTCCCCTCCCTTGAATTCCCTGACGTGGTAGGGGAGGATGAAGCCAATACTCTTCCCCCCAGCCCATACCCTGTATTCGCAAGACCCCAGTCCTGCTGCCCCAATCTCAGAGCAACAGGAGGCACTCTAGGAACCAGCAGCAGTAGTAGCACCCATTTGAGTTCATCTGGTTCCCCCGGATATACCAGCCAGCCCCCCACCCCGTCTGTTACCTGCAGGGAGGAGGGCAGGCCCGAGGGCACAGCGCGGAAGAGGTTCCGGTCCAGGCGCAGGTAGATGAGGCTGCGAAGAGGCTTGAAACTTTTTGGGATCACGTTGCCGTCGTGAAATTCATTCCCTTCTAGTTCCAGAGTCAGCAGCTTGAACAGGCCTGGGGGGGGAGGGGGGGGGGAAGCGGAGAACCCACAGAGAACCCCTTCAGAACTGGAGAGAGAACCCAAGCGTCCTAGCTCCCAGCCCCCCCTGCTCTACCCCACTAGCCCCCACTCCCCTCCTCCCTACTTGAGCAGCTAATGACATCTCCATATTGCTGTTTCTTGTTAGTAAACCTGTTACCAGTGGCTAACAAGATACTCTGGCACAGACCCACAGCTCCCTCATGGATAGATTCCATCTGGGGCAGAGTACTGAGGCACCAGAGTGTTAGAGTGGTACTAGGGGGTCGCTGTGCTGCAGGGAGCAGGGCGGGGGGCTCAGTAGGGGTCGCTGTGCTGCAGGGAGCAGGGCAGGGGGCTCAGTAGGGGGCGCTGTGCCGTAGGGAGCAGGGC
>QEPC01007790.1:136489-154731 GCA_003113815.1 Sphenodon punctatus
CTGTCTTTATTATTATTATTATTATTAACAAACATTTATATAGCGCCAGCAGTGTACCTGGCACTTTACAAAGTAATAAAATAGACACGGTCCCTGCCCCTTTAGATTGTAAGCTCTCGAGCAAGGACCGTGTCAGTCTTGTTCTTTGTAGGCGCCAGGTACATCGTTGGCGCTATATAAATGCTTATAATAATAATAATAATAATTAATAACTCAGCTAGTTTAGGGCAGGTCTATATGGGGGGGCACAGAATGGGTGGGAGTGGACAGAGCAAGGCAGGAGGGTTAACCGAGAAAGAGAGATGTGGCAGACCTTTACAAAACAGCGGTGAGATTATATATTGGTGGAGGAGACACAAACAGTAGGTAGCGGTAAACACAGAGAGGGCAAACATATGTTTTGGGGGATATAGTAGGAAACAGCTTATCAGGAGAAGGGAATGCGCGTATCAAAGAAACTGGGTTCACAGGAACACACAGGTGACTACAGAGAGGGACACGAAGGGCTTAGAAGGATCTCTAGGAAGTTGGTACTGCGGATAACAGAAATTACACATGCAGTAGCCTGGGACAGATATTTGTAGTGGCTGGCAAAATGTGGGTCTTTTGGCTAAATCCGTTGTTGTTGGCGTCCCATAACGTTATCGGTTTTCGTTCCCGTTAGTTTAGAATCGTATGTGCACGGCATTTCAAAGGACACTGGGTCGCACTGAGCCCAGCTCGGCAAACATCTGCTAAGACAAAGGAGTTAGTTTATTAACAACGGACAGCAAGCAGATGGGTAAAAAAGGGCTTGCTGGGGACGTGAGAGAGATCCTTTTGACCGACAGAGATCTTGGAAAGAAACTTAGAAACTGCAGCCAAGAAGATTTCAACGCCCAGCTCGGGTAACATCAGGGCTTGAGAGGAAAGGAACTTTAAAAACAGAGCGGACTAATGCGTGAATAGGATTTTAGCTAGAACTCCCATGTAAGATAGATTTGCATTACCTGTCATGTTTATTTGATTGACTGCACTCTGAGCACAATCTTGTATTTGCATAGGAATCTTATTTCTTATAATAAACTTTTAACTAAGCCGGTGTGCTTAAGTGAGTTCCTAACCTTGGGGTGAAACCGTTTCGGGGAGATTCTGAGCCATTAAGTTCAGACGAACCTGATGAAGTATTTTCTGTACTTCTGGAAACTTCTGGAAACACCAGGTACATTGCTGGCGCTATATAAATAATAATAATAATAATAATAATAAATTCACCTTGAAGCACATTCCCTCTCGTTCTGCTTCCTGTTACAGCAGGCGGGAATAGGGTTGGGTGGGAGTGGATAGAGGGGGTTGGGGAGGGGAATTGATAGATGGTAGGGGGGNTACACACACACACACACACACACACACACACCTGTCTATCTTACACACACACACACACACACTCTATGTGCCAGCAGCAACCCCCATTGAAGCTAGCCTGGTCTCTGGTATCTAGGGTGATGGGCCCCATTCCCCCTGCCCACCCCACACGCTGCCCCCTCCTTCTGCTCCTCCTTCTCCCTCTGACTTGCCCCCTCCCCTTTCCCCCTCCTCCCCGTGCCCCCACCTTTGGCCTTTCTCTGGGGCCCCCGGCCCCCGGGCTCCCGAGCCAGGCTGACATTTCCCCGAGCAGTTCTCTCCGGCACGGCCCAGGAACCCGCACCCCCTGCTCTTCTGGTACCGGGCGCCCCCTGGGCAGCAGCAACTCCTGGCTTCCTCGGGGCCCCCGCTCTCTCCTGGGGGACTTGGGGGGAGGTCTCCTTCCTCTTCTGGCTGCTGGGCCTTGGGGCTGTTGGGTCCCCCTGGCTCTGGGGCGCCCCCTTCTGACCAGGACCGGCTGTGACCCTGGGGAGCTCTGGGAGAGGCGAGGGGGAGAGAGGCAGGTTCAGCTCCAGGGATTGGGGGCCACATCCTCCCTCTGCCCCTCCTTCCCTGCCCCCACAACCTTCATCCACCCCCCACACCTCCTCCTCCCTGCCCCGCTCATCCCACACATAACACATGCCTCCGTCCGCCCCCCCACCCCGTAGATCGACCTGTCCATCCATCCATTCCTCTTGCCCCCCCCGATTCCATCCTCCACCCCTTCATCCCTGCCCTGTCTCACCCCCTTCCTGGCCCGGCCTTGGCTCCAATGCTGTCCCTGTGAGGCTGGGTCCCTGGGGGAGATTCTCTGGTGTCTCTCTGGCAGCCCAGCCGAGGGCAGCCCAGAAGGCCAGGCCAGCGATGAGAGGCAGGTCCGAGATCCTCATGGTGTGGCTGCTCTCGCAGAGCCCTTCCCCAGCTCTGAGCCCCCCAGGTCAAACACTCGCCGGTTTTATTCGGTGAGGGCCAGATCCTGCACTGGGGGTGGAGGGGGGCAGCCCCAGCCTTGCCAAGGGGGCTGAGGTGGCTTACGCCAGTGGGGGGGTGGGGGGGTGGATTGGGCCTAGCTCAGACAGGGGGGTTTGTGTGCTGCTACCTGGCCAGGCTCCGAGGCCTCGTGGCAATGAATGGGGCCTCTGTCAGAGCAAACAGCCAGCTACTGTGTGGGAGCCCCGGGCAGGGAGGGGACGGGGCACCCCAAACAGAGAGGAAGCCCCTTCACCCAATGGGGCCAGGGCGGGGAGGAGGGAACTAGCAGCATCCCCCACCCCCCCAATAGACAGTCCCATGGCTTTCCTAGTGAGACCCCCTGAACCACCTAAGCAACCGGGCCCCATAGAAAACCTGCTACACAAAACCCTAATTCCCTCCCAGAGCTGTGGAGAGAACCTAGGAGTCCTGCTCACTCCCCTGCTCTCACCCACTCACCCCCATGCCCCTCCTAGAGAACCCAGCAGTCCTGGCTTCTAGCCCCCTGCTCTAACCCACTAGCCCCCCCCTTTCCCGAGAACCCAGCAGTCCTGGCTCCCAGCCTCCCCCTGCTCTTAACCCACTAGCCCCCCCTACCAGAGAACCCAGGAGTCCTGGCTCCCAGCCNCCAGTTGCCTGTGCCCACGTGGGTTCCCAAGTGATCAGAAACCCTCGCCGCAATCAGGGAGCGTTCGGAGATCCGCACCCCCCAGAAATGCCTCCCCTTGTTCTCCCAGCCCAGCCGTAACTCAGAGAAACTTCTCGGGCCCCTCGTAGCTTGGAAGACTTCGCAGTGGGGTTGTCTTATATATAAAAGGTCCGTCTAGGCTCTCACCTAGATAGGGTACCCCCCTTAGTGAGCCCCCCAAGGCCGAATAAACACACACGATAGTGCAAGTCAATAAATCAAATGTAAAACAAACGCATTCTAAAATACACTGACGTTCCCTGACTGTCCTCTTACCCTAAGGCTCAGTCCCGATTGGGTCAGTGCTTCTCGGTCTGGGTGTGGAGGCCGGGCTCAGTCCCTTTAGTGAACTGGACAGTCTCTAGTTCATGGTTGTGCAGCCTCTCCTGCAAGCTGCTTACTCCTTGCTGGTCAAGATGGAAGAGTGCGTGAGATCCTGTCTCTTCTCTTCTTTGCAGGGGTCTCCGGCCACTTCCCCCTTCTTCTCCTTTTGTTATTCTGAGCTGGTTGCAGATCCCACCTGGGCGTTACCTTAGCAACAAAATGCTTGTTCTGCCTAATAATGGTTTTCCTGTCCCCCCCCCACCCTGCCAAACCAGTTCAGCAGGGTGGTAAGGCTCACAATCTTCTAATCTTTACCTTTAGCTAAATTTGTTACCCAGTACCCCAAATTCTGTGTCCCATTACCCCAAATGTCTGTGTTGCCCCCTTTCCCCCATGACACCCCCCCCTCCGCCCTGCCCAATGGCAGCCCGGGGTAGTGTACAACAAATAATAATAATAATAATAATAATAATAATAATAAATATATAAAAAACAAATACACATGCCATAAAATCATATTAAAATCCCCAAGAAAAAGGCGGAGCAAGTCTATATGGCAAAATGTGGGTTTGAAATGATCTCTTTTATTGGACCAACGGTTGTCAGTGGAACTAAGCAAGCTTTCGGGCCACCCAGGGGGCCCTTCCTCATGTAGCGTAGCCAGCAGAAAACCCCATAAAACAACAAATCCCATAAACCCACCACCACCACCTGTCCTCTTCACCAAATGCCCCAGGTCTTACATTTTTGACGGAAAGAAGGGGGATCTGGAGAGAGGCAAATCTCCACCGGGAGTGAGTTCCATAGCCGCGGCGCAGCCACCGAGAATGCCCGCTCGGACTTAGCCACCTGGGGGACCTCCAAGCCGGCATCCCCGGCTGACCACAGCGGCCGATCCAGGACATGAGGGGGCGAGGCGGTCCCGCAGGTAGGTGGGGCCGAGGCCATATAGGACTTTAAAGGTAAGAACCAACACCTTGATTCGGGCCCGGAAGACTCTCAGCAACCAGTGCAGAGAACGGAGCACCGGTGTCCTGTGCTCCCGGTGCCCCGTCCCCATCAGGAGGTGAGCTGCCGCATTCTGCGGCCTCTGGGTTGTTGTTACTGTGTTTTATATTGTTGTTACCTGAGTCTGTGGAGAAGGGCTGGGAAATAAATAAATAAAATAAATAAATCTGGGGCCCAACCTCTAATGGCGCCTGCAGAAGCGTGAGGTTCGGTTCGGGCCAAAGCAACCCGCTGTCACGGTTTTTAACACCCAGAGGATTCATTACTCATTTAGTCATCCCTTATTGATTACTATCGTGCCAGCCCAGGTGGTCACGGAGGAACGTAGGGTCACACACGTGTGATACTGGCCTACATGTAGACTACAAGCCTAGTAAATATGTCAAGCAAAAGGTTCAACATGTATGTAATGTTACAATGGAGAACTGTAAAACCCAAATCAGGACTGTGACACTTGACCAAGCTCCAGGAAATGGAAAGACAGTTTGTTGATTCGCCCCAGACGGATGGCCAGAGACATTTAATATGCTAATGCCGGCAGCCACTGCCTATGTGCAAGAGACACAGAAAAGTAGAGACAGGCCGGTGGGGTGTAGCGGAGAAAGTGCTGGACGTGGTCCTGGGAAGCCAGGGCTCAAATCCTGCCTCCGCTGTGAACTCCTTGAGTGGCCTTGGGTAAGTCACAGCCTCTCGGCCTCAGTTCCTCAGCTGTAAAATGGGGATATGGGTGTCTGTCTTCTGTCTGTCTGGTCCTTGTGTGTTCCCCTCATCCTTGCCCATCTTAGATGGGAAGCCCACTGGGACAGGGACCTGTGTCTGAAAATCGGTGACAGTAAAGCACTGGGCATGGCTTAGTAGGAGTAGGTCTCTGCTCCGAGGAGCTTCCAGTTTCAGAAAGGGGATCCTAGGCGGAGACAGCCATGAAGGGCTACGTCGCCGGGGCCCCTTGATTAGTTGCAAAGTAACAAGGGGGAAGGGGTGGTTGTAAAGTAACAAGGGGCAAGGGGTGGGTGTGGATGGGCTTGGGGGTGAGGTAGGGCCTGCTAGAGAAATCCTAGAGATATGGGGAAGAGAGAGAACGTGACAGTGGAAGAGGATGGGGGGGAGGAGGAGGAGGAGAGGAAGGATGGATACAGAGGGGGGTGTATGGCACTGCTGGGTAGAGAGATGAGTGGATAGAGGAGGGTGGGGCTGAAGTGCAGCTGCTTCTGAGGGTGGGGGCGGCTCTTTCTACAGGGATCCCTCGCCCGGGGCTGAGATGCAGCTGCCTCTGGGGTGGGGGTGGCTGTTTATACAGGGATCCCTCACCCGGGGCTGAGATGCAGCTGCGTCTGAGGTGGGGGCGGCTGTTTATACACGGGTCCCTCTCCTGGGACTGAGATGCAGCTGCCTCTGGGGTGGGGGCGGCTGTTCACACAGGGATCTCCCAGAAGCCACGCCTCCAGGCCTAGAGCTTGTCAGAACAGGGAAGTGAACCCTATTTTCCAGCTAGCAACCCAACCACTGGATCATCCTGGCTCTCTACAAATGGATTTTAAACAGGCGTTCTTCTGATTTAATCTATACGACGACCAGCGCAGGGGAGTGAGCTCGGAAAGTCATTCATGAAAGTGAAATAAGCCATCCACATCCCCCCACCCCCGTTTCGATTTCGAACCATGAGGAAAGGCCAATCTCGACCGTTTCCTGGTCTTACATATTTGGGGGTGCACGCGCCCCTACTGGGACATTTCTCAAGGCTCGGCTCTCCCCCCGCTTGAATTTAATTGCCAGGGGCTGAGTCCTGCTCCTATGACCCCAAATTAAGCCCTGATCCCAACAGCATCTGACCATCCTCACACCTCTCTCCTTCCCCATCTCTCTCTCTCTCTCTCCTTCCATCTCTCTCTCTCTCTCTCCTTCCATCTCTCTCTCCTTCCATCTCTCTCTCTCTCTCTCTCTCCTAATCTCCCTCTCCTTCCATCTCTCTCTCTCCCCTAATCTCTCTCTTCTTCCATCTCTCTCTCTCTCTCTCTCTCTCTCCTTCCTTCTCTCTCTCCTTCCATCTCTCTATCTCTCTCTCCTAATCTCCCTCTCCTTCCATCTCTCTCTCTCTCCCCAATCTCTCTCCTTCCATCTCTCTCTCTCTCTCCTTCCATCTCTCTCTCTCTCCTTCCACCTCTCTCTCTCCTAATCTCTCTCTCCTTCCACCTCTCTCTCTCCTAATCTCCCTCTCCTTCCATCTCTCTCTCTCTTAATCTCCCTCTCCTTCCATCTCTCTCTCTCTCCTTCCATCTCTCTCTCTTTCTCTCTCTCTCTCTCTCCTTCCACCTCTCTCTCTCTCCCCTAATCTCCCTCTCCTTCCATCTCTCTCTCTCTCCTTCCATCTCTCTNTACAGGGATCCCTCGCCCGGGGCTGAGATGCAGCTGCCTCTGGAGTGGGGGCGGCTGTTTCTACAGGGATCCCTCGCCCGGGGCCGAGATGCAGCTGCCTCTGGGGTGGGGGCGGCTGTTTATACAGGGATCCCTCGCCCGGGGCCGAGATGCAGCTGCCTCTGGGGTGGGGGCGGCTATTTATACAGGGATCCCTCTGCTCCCTGTGACCCAGTCCCCATTCGACACCAAGCCTGCTCTGAAGCTGTGCCCCTGTCTCTATTCCCCCTGGGCCTTGTTTCTCCAGACGGCTTTGAGTCACTCCTGACCCTGCCAACGAGCCGGTCTAGACCGAGAGTCATTTCCAAGCTATTTGGCTTTTAATTTCCTTTCTCCTGAATGCCCCCCCCCCCCAGTCTCTGGCCTGGAACACATCCCCCACGCTGCCAGCATAGAGCCTGCTCCAGCCCTGCCTCCTGCCGGCTGCCCAGGGGCAGAGCTTGGCCAGGGGCTGCGCCAGGGCAGTGAAGCAGGGATGGGGAGGTGGGGGGAAATCACAGGCCCAGAGCCCCGGCAGGGAGCAGGAGGGAGGGAACCCACAGGGAGATGGCAGGCTGGAGGGAAGGGGGGAGAGAGGCGGGAGGAGGTTAGGAGGCTGGGTGGGAGAAGGGGGGATGCAGCGATGGAGAGAAAGGGAGGGGGTGGAGAGAAAGCAGGGGCAGAAATGAGGCCCCCTGAAAAATGTGGGCAGCTGCTGAATAGGCAATACTACTGATTGTAAGCCCTAGGGCAGGGACCGTCTCTATTCCATTACTTTGTAAAGCACCAGGTACATTGCTGGTGCTATATAAATGCTTGCCAATAATAATAATACTAGGCTACTACCAATAGGCACTACTATGAATACTACTACTGCTGCTAGCTTAGGGAAGCCCTTCTGTGAGTGTCTACTGCTAACAGACATGATGACGACGACTACTACTAATAGACACTACTATTACCACTAGTCTACTACCGTGAGACACTACTAGTAGGCCCTACTATGACTGATAATATGACTAGGCTTCTATTAATAGGCACTACTACTAGGATACTACTACTGCTACTAGGTACTAGTACTACTAGGCTTGTATCAATAGGACCTACTACTAGGTACTACTAATAGGCACTACTACAAATTTTAATACAACGACTAGACTACTATTAATAGGCACTACTACTAGGATACTACTACTACTACTACTAGGCTTGTATTAATAGGACCTACTACTAGGTACTACTAATAGGCACTACTACAAATTTTAATACAACTACTAGACTACTACTAATAGGCACCACTACTACTACTAGGCTAGTGTCTACTACTACTACTGGACTACTACTAATAGACTACTACTAATAGGCACTAATATTACTGCTATACTACTACTAATAGGCATTACTACTACTACTACTACTACTAACAGACACTACTACTACTACTACTACTAGGCACTACTTGCATAGTATCTGATGAGTACTCATTTGGGGTTTTAAATAGGGAAAAAACTGTGTGTGTGTGTAAGTACCCACTAATTTTATAAGCCAGCTGACAGAGAACCTAAGACTGTAATTAAAAAAATGACCCCAAATCAGGGCAGCTGGGCCACACAAGGAGGACTCTTGCTATAAACTCTTTGTATGACCAATATGGGGTGCCCATCCCCGTGTCCAAAGCAGATGGGGGGCACTGGTGGTAGCTCTCCTGGCAGAGGTTTTGGAAGGGAATTAGGAAGGTTAGCAGCTCAAGGCTGCTGTAGAAAAGAAATTATGTATAGACAGTAGAGAATCCCCCAGGGGGCGGGTGGGAAGGGACCCTTAGTGGCTTTTGTTTTTAACCATCAAGGAGCAGCTCTTTGCTTCACAGCTCAGGTTGCATCCTGCATCCTGTTAGGCTTAACAGGAGCTGAGACTTCAGTTGGTTAGTAAAGATAACAGAGGAAACACAATGATTTTGGGAAACAATAATATAGATTCCCCCCCCCCCTTTTTCCATGTAGTGGATTCTCTGACGTCCCGGTCTTATTCCTTTCCTTGACGCAGCCTTGAACCCAGGACTTTCCGATACCCTTTGCTCGACCGCCCGAGCTCCCATCTCTTCATTCAGCCATGGCGGCTCGACTGGTCCGAGACTCGCCTAAATGTGGGGTTGGGGAGCGGTTTCTTCCAGCTGCAGCGTGAGTTTGGCCCTTTTCACCCAGAGACTCTAACACGGATCAGATGGGGGTTTCATTTTATCATACATGTTGTAGGGGTGTTTGGGGTCCGGCTCTGGGCTGTGGGGCACGGCTCCTCGCCCCCTGCCCGGCACATCGTCCCGCCTCCAGTGGGCACTGCCCGGCCGTGCCAGGGGCAGCCGGAGACAGAGGGGCTCGCCCGGGTGTGTGGGGTCGGGGTGCCCCCTGCTGGGGGCAGCTGGGACAGGCGCTCAGACAGGCAGAAACCAGAGCAGCCTGGACTGGACTTTACTTTCTTTCTTTCTTTCTCTCTCCCCCCCCATGTCTCTGCCCTGCCCCCCCCTCTGTCTCCCAGTCTCTGGGGGGGGGGAAGCCCCCAGGTGGGAGCAACCCCCCTTGCCCGCAGTGGAAAGGGGCGGGGACACAGAGGGACGGGGGGATTCCTCCCCCTGCAATTCCGGGGGGAGGGGGGGAAGAGCAGCCCCCTTTTCCAGCCCCCCCCACTTGCATTCCCCTCCGGGGGCGGGGCCTGTCCCCCCCTCCCCTCCAATCCGGGGCTGGAGGCTGACGCGGCGGCCAATGAGCGCGCGGCGGGGGCGGGGTCTGTGTCCCGGCGGGAAGATGGCGGCTGCGGCTTCAGCTGCCCGGGTCTATACCCGACTGCGGGTACTTACCCCCCCCCCCCCGCGAGCCAGGGGGCTATGGGGCAGCGGAGGGGGCGTGGCTGTAGGGCAGGGGGTGGGTATGGGGCAGAGGGGGGTGACTATGGGGGAGGGGAGGGGAGTTGTAGGGGTAGCTATGGGGCAGCGGAGGGGGCGTGGCTGTGGGGCAGGGGGTGGGTTGTAGGGGGTGGCTATGGGGCAGGAGATGGGCTGCATGGAAGTTATGGGGCAGGGGCAATGTGGGATGGGGAGGATGGGAGGTTTTTTGGGGGGGTGTATCTAGCAGTGTCCGAGCTGGGGGTTAGGGAATATGGGGGAGATGTGGGGGATGGGGAGGGGATAAGTGGCTTGTGGGGTGGGTGTATCTGGGGAAGGGGTTGAGAAAAGAGGCGAGGTGGGGGGGTCGGTTTGGGGAGGCGGTGGCACAGATGGGAGGACTATGGGTCTGGAGGAGGTGTGGGTCTCTGAGGTGAACACTGGGGGGTGGAGAGGCAGTTGGGGGGCAGGTGGGGGGCGTTGCACAAGCGGAGGGAATGCGAGGGTTTAATATGAAGAAGGGGGTGGGTTGGGGGGGGGGACAGGCGCACGGGGCTGGCGAGGGGCAGGAAGCTGGTGTTAGGGGGCGGGAAGACAGCTCGGCTAACTGGGGCTGATTCCAGATAGGGAAGCAGACCAGGGTTCGGGGGCTGGCTGGGGTGATTGTGCTGTTTTTGGTGCCCCCCCCCTCTTAGTTCCTCCCACCCCACATCCAGGAACTGGACTGCCCCCCACTGCGAGGGGTCTACCTCTCCGACTCCGACGACTTGCTGCGTCTGTTGTGCGCCCCGTCTGCCCATCGCCTCGACATCCTGGAGTGGATCTGCACCTGGTAATTGCCACCCCCCATCCCTCCCCCATTGGTGGGGGAAGATCAACCCCCCCTGCCTTCCTGGACCCCCTTTCTGAGTGCTGACTGGCCAAACTTCCTGACACTTGACCCCAGTCTCCCTTTCAGTAGCTGAATCCTTTCATCTCTCTCCCCTCACCCCTCCTTTGGTTGTTTTTTTTAAACAACTGCTTGTGTGAACACGTATCCATGGGACGGTGGTGCCCTCAGTTTGGTGACCATTATGTCACAGCCGGGGGGGGGGGAGATTGCTGCAGACCTACTTTGGTTGATGCTGTTCGTCTGAACGCTTCCAAAGTGGTGTGGTTACTTCACTTAAACTAATTCGGTAAGCGTTCAGGCGGACAGTGTGAATTGAAGTGCAGTCGTTGCCTCGGTTTTTAAGGAAATCAAAGTAGTTACGACATTTGACCAGTGTTGGAAATGTTGCCCTTGGGGGGAGGAGGGGGAGGCTAGCTGCCTCCTGGCAGATAAGGTTGTGTCCGAATGCTGGGAATGAGGGTTAAAGCTAGCTCCCTCTTGGCGAGAGGGTTGTGTCTGAACGACGGGAATGAGGGGTAAAGCTAGCTGCTTCCTGGTGAGAAGGTTGTGTCCGAACGCTGGGAATGAGGGGTAAAGCTAGCTGCTTCCTGGCGAGAGGGTTGTGTCTGAACGCCCAGAATGAGGGGTAAAGCTAGCCGCCTCCTAGCAAGTGGGTTGTGTCCGAACGCCCGGAATGAGGGGTAAAGCTAGCTGCCTCTTGGCGAGAGGGCTGTGTCTGAACTCGACCTCTGGCTGTGAGGATGCTTGACCAAAAGCTCCGTACCCCCTTCTCCTCCCCCTCTGGTCTCTCCGGGGAGAGCCTGCTCCAGCTCTGCCCATGTTACTGTGGGGAGGCCGTGCTCTCCTGACGTTCCCCGCCGTGCTCTCCTGACGTTCCCCGCCGTGCTCTCCTGACGTTCCCCGCCCTGCTCTCCTGACGTTCCCCGCCCTGCTCTCCTGACGTTCCCCGCCCTGCTCTCCTGACGTTCCCCGCCCTGCTCTCCTGACGTTCCCCTTCGCCTCATCCTCTCTTGCAGCGTCTACCCTCCCTTCCGAGAGCAGTTCTCCTCCTTGAAGGATTCGCAGTCGGATGTGAAAATCAAAGGTTCGTGGCCCCTGGGATTAATTCCAAGCTTCGCAAGGGGGGGAGTGACCGCTGTCTGGCTAACGAGGTTTGGTTTCTTTTGCGGACGGTGCTCCCAGTCCGGCTGGAGCGGAGAGAGAGCTCGACAGCCGCACGCGGCAGCCCCCCTCTCATCTGGATGCTTGCCGGGGCATCCACTCCCCTACCCCCCCCCCCCATAATCCCAAATCATGACTGTCTTCCCAACCCCACCCGCCGCCTCGCCGTTATAATTTCTATCGCCCTCGGCACGGAACGCCGTTGTTATCGAAATACGGTCCCGGCCCCGAGGGGATTCCAGGCTGAGTGAGACGAAGCTACAGGGAGACGTTCGCAGAGTTGAGACCGGTGTAGCTTTTTTGGGGGGAGATATTGGAGCCCAAATGCCGGGACAGTAGGGGGACCGGCCGCGGGGGGTGTGTGTGTGTGTGCGCTGCAACCCCCCCAGCTGTGATCGAGGGGTGCGGGGAGGGGCTCTGACCGTTAGGACGTTTCCCCTGATCTCTAACTGAACTCTTCTTCCTGTAACTCGAGCCCGTTGCTTTTAGCCCTGCCCTCTGTCGCCGCGCTGCACAATTCCTTGCCGGCGTCCCTGCGGCTGCCCTTAGATATTTGAAGACTGTCTCCCCTTAAGTCTTCCTTTCGCTCGGCTAAACATACCTGGTTCCTTCAACCTTTCCTCCGGAGACTCGCCTTCCAAACCCATTGCCGTCTCCGTCGGCCTCCTCTGAACCTGCTCCAATTTGTCAATGTCCTTCGTAGAATGAGGCCGACCCAGTACTCCAGGCCTGACCAGTGCCGAAGAGAGCCTAAAACTGCATTAGCCTTTTTTGCAGTCGCATTCCATGGTGGTCTCGGATTCTGTTTGGGATCGACCCCAGTCCTTCAGCTTCTGCTACTCTTGTCGTCCTAATTATGACCCGTGTGCCCTCCCTCCTCCCCCGTGACAGGGATGCGCTGTGGTTTCTGATAACCAAGCTCTCTGGAAAGTCCGTGACGGCTAAGGGGGCCTGTCGATGATACAGAACAGCCACGGTGACCCGGCTCTTTGACTGTGGGGCAGCAGGAAGCCACAAGGGGACAACGTTACCGGGAGATAAGAAGTCTTGAAGGCAGCTCATTCTGCTGTGCCCTCCCCCACTGCTGCGCTTTCATTCATCCAAGTGTGGGGAATAGGGTACCCCTAAACTCTGCCCTGGTCAGACCTCTCTTGGGTGCAGTTATAGGCTCTGCATTTTAAGAAAGATGATGGGGAGCTAGCAAAGGAATGGAGGCGGGCGACTTTAGACAATCAAGGATCCTCCGTACAAATCCTACAAGGAAGCACTGGGAGTCGGGACGTGTTTAGCAGAGACAAAAGAAGACTAAAGGTGGAGGGAACATGTTGACTGCGTTTAAATAGCTAAAAAGATTTGTTCCCCTCTTACCACTGAGGACGAGAAGCATCTGGTTTAAAATGCAGGAAGGTCAGTTTAGATCAGGGGAGCCTTCTTTTCCCCACAGGGGCACTTTGAAAATTCGCCCAAGTTCTGATGGCTGCATGGGGGAAGGGAGCCAGGGGTGTGCTTGGGGACAGGAGGGTCCAGATCATGGATCTGTCCCCTCTCCTTGTGTGCACGCTGTCACGGGTTGGAGGTCCGCACCCCCACTTTACCGGGTTTCAGAGGCTCAGTTTCCCTCGCGCACAGCCCACTTGAACCAGTTTTTCTCTCTGGACGGTTCAAGCCTGCCGCAGGGACAACCCCTTTGTCACTCAAGGGCCCGGTCCTTCCCGTTTACAGACTCTTTAATCTCTGGGTTCGCAAGAGCTTGAGAGCCCTTGTTGCTCACTTGTGTTTCCAATGTTAGACACAGACACTTCTTCATAAAGATAAGAAGTCAGTTTATTGATTACATAAGCAAGATAGTTGATACAGAGTGGTTACTAGAAATCAAAGGTAAATATAACACATTCCTGATCTACACTGGTTGAGTTCCTAAATCAGCATCTTACCCTACAAAGATCCGTAAGTTCCTCTCAGTCCTTGATGTAAGCGACTGGGCCTTCAGCCTTAAAGCTGCTAGAGAGCAAAGTCCTGTGTCTCAGTTCATCGTTTGCAGCCTTGCTGGCTAAAAGATGGTGAGTGAGTTCCTGATAGTCACTGCCCCCTCTGGGGTACAACTCCTTATATCCCCAGGAGGAAACTCCTTGTATCTTCTCGAGGCTTCTAGAATTCCTTTTGTTGTTGCTATCAGCTTTCTGTGTCTCTTGCACGTAGGCAATGGCTGCCTGCATTAGCATATAAATGTCTGGCCACCCGTCTGGGGCAATCAACAAAACTGTCTTTCCATTTCCTGGAGCTTGGTCACGTGTCACAGCTCTGATTTGGGTTTTACAGTCCTCAATTGTAACATTACATACATGCATGTTTTGCTTTACATATTTACTAGGCTTGTAGTCTACATGTAGGCCCGTGTTACACGCATGTGACCCTACGTTCCTCCGTGACACACGCCCTCCTGTCGGCTCCCTTTCCCTGAGCTCGGTCTGTCAGCACTTGGGGGGGTAGGGACTAAATCCAGGGGCCACTTAAAAACAAAAGGCGGGCCCCATATTTGCCCCCCCCACACGCTGCTCCTAGCGGCAGGGATCACAGCCCCACCAAGGAGCATCTTCCCCCCCCGCAAGCCCCAGAGAAGCTATTCTCCCATTCCTGCTCTGCTGCTAGAAGGTGGCTCCCTCGATCAGAGAGATGAGGCAGATGCCAGTTTCCACCCCCCAGGCCGCTCCGATAAGCCGATCTTGCTCTCTAAATGCTCCCTCTCCTTGTTGGAACAAACTCTTAAATACGTGGAGAGACTGATCCTATCTCCCTCTCTGCTTCTTCTCACCTGCCTGCACGTCCCGGCAGTCTCTTGAAATCCTTTGGCCTCTTCCCCGCTCTCCCCCAAACCTTCTCTGGGCTGCTGCCTGCGTCTTTTAAAAGCAAGGTGTGGCTGATTTTGAAATTGGAATGCAGCAGTGTCCAGAGCAGAGCAGGGCAGACATCTCCCCCCCCCCCCCGTGCCTGTACCCGTTTCTAAGAAAGAGGTCGACAGGTCAGAGGGGGTGGGGGTCAGGGTAAGGAACGAAGGTGATGAATGCACATTGAGCCCACCAAGGAAATTCTGGAGAGGACAGGATGGGTTTACTATCCTAGGGATTGGGATAGAATGAGTCAGCTGCACAAAAGGCTCATGCAATTCTCGGCAGCATGAACAGAAGCGGCGTCTCCGAGTCAGCAGAAGTAATTCCACTCTGTTTGGCTTCCCCTGGAGTGTTGGGTCCAGTTTTGGGGGGGGCCTCATTTTAAGAAAGAAATTGAAAAAGTGACGCGGGTTCAGGGGAGGGCGGCAGAGAGGATCAAAGGTTTGGAAAGCGAGTCTTAGGAGGAAAGGTGGAAGGAACTGTGTGTTTAGCCGAGCGAAGTGAGGACTTAAGGGGAGACAGGATAGCAGCCTGACTTCCTAACCGTCGGCGATGGAACAAGCCGGCTAGGAAGGTGGTTAGGCAGCTCTCTCCGTCGCCGGAGCTAGCCGTGGATTTCCTGCATGCAAGCAGGGGTTGGACTAGATGGCCTTCAAGGTCCCTTCGAAACCTAAGATTCTGTACCGCGCCAAAGATTGGGGAGGGGAACGCAAGCTCTAAAACGCGTTGCCTCTCGTGGGGCGAGCAAAGGGAGCCGGATGAAACCGCCGCAGGAAATACTTGGCATTAAAACTCGGGCCAAACTTTCTAGCCAGGACGCAGAGTAGCCAAGGGCAACGGCAGTGACTCTTTCCCCCCCCCCCCACATCCCCGGTTTGAACGCGGTTCAGATAAACATCTGCCGGGGATGACTGAGGGTTCGCCGGGCGGATCGAGAGATGCCTTTGTAAGGGGCCTCGCAGCCCTGATTGACGGGAGCCTTTTTTTCCTCTGAATCCGTCCCAAAAATAACATTGGCCTTTTTTGTACCGGAGTGCCGCGGCGCTGACTTAATTCGATTTACGACCCGCCTTATAAAGGTAGCGGCGCTGGCAGAGCACGCTCTTAGGAGGCGTCCGTTGCTGCGTGACGGTCTGGTTTTTGTTTTTTTGTATTCAATGGAGCGCTTCACGAGGCCAGCCTTGCATGTTCTAGGGTAGATGACGATTGCTCTCGACACGTCCTTCCAAGGCCAGCCGGCTTTCTAAGCTTTAAAAATCCCTTCTCGGGCCAAAGTGCTCCCTTCGGTGTTTTAAATCATGCTCTTCAAGAGGAGAGACGCGGTCATAGCTGGCAGGAGGACAGGGCCGTTTACACAGGGAGGTCTGGCTCTCGTGAACGCCAGGCGCGAGAGGTGCTTCACCTAGGGCCGACGAGAGGGCAATGGGGCCCTGGCAGGAAAGGCAGAGCCGACGGGGAACTTGAGAGAGAAAAAAATAAAATAAGATCCGGGCAGGGGAGACGCGCGCCAGAAGAGCTTTCCAATATTTTTAAAAGTCGGCCCACGGGGTAGAGGCCGGCGGCTTGTTCTCCGCGGACGCGGGAGGAACGGAAGCGGGTTTTGAAATCGCGGCTGTTTCTAGCTCCGGGGTGAGGAGGAACCTGTTCCTTCCCAGGGGCCGCTTGGAGACGCAGTCCGATGGGGCGTCCGGATTGTGGATCTTCCCCCCCCCCCCCCGCCTATCTCGTAGCGCAGGCGTTCCTCTCCGCTCGCTCCTTCTGAGCTCCCTCGTTCAGCGCCAACCGCGGCGAGCTTTCCCCCCGCCCTCCTGCGCCTTGCCGTCGGACAGTCGCGATCAGAGGCAGCTCTCTGCCCCCCAAGGGCTTGGAGGGGAACGTTGGTGAAGGGAAAGGGACACTCGCTTCGTGGCCACGTGACCGAGTCTCCCCATTCCCCACCCCCCTCGCAGCCTTACCCCAATCCCCACCCGCCAAATGCCTTGTCAAACAAGAAAGCCGCACGCCGCCTCTAAAGACACTTGGGTTCAAGCGAACCTCCAGGGGGCGGGAGTTCGACAGCGTCGGGGCGGCAATCGAGAATGCCGCCCCCCCCGTGTGCGCCCTCGTCGGACAAACCAGGCTAACGGACGGTCCCCCACAGGGAGGCGCTCCTGGCTGATTATGGGGCGTGGAAGGGCAGGAGGCCCCTCGGATAAGTGGGGGTAGGGCTTTAAAGGTCAAAACCGGCACTTTTATTTATTTATTTATTTAAATTTGATATGCCGCCCCTTCCAAAGGCTGAGGGTGGCTTACAGATCATAAAAACAACCGCAGGGCTGCCTCAGTCCCCGGGCTCTGGATTGACTCCTGCGGCCAGCCGGGAATGCCTTTCTCAAAGTCCCCCAGGTATCCTGGGGGGGGGGGGAGGGTCGACGCTGAAGAGGGCGCTGTCGGTGTTTGCCCCAAGGCTGCGGAGTTCCCTCCCGGCAGAGGCCCAGGCGGGATCCGGACCTCTCCTCCTTTCCGTGCCAATCCCGTGTCTCTCCCTCCATCCCCTCTCCTTGTCTCCCCCCCCCCCGTCCGTGTCTGTTAGATTGTGAGCCGCGTCTATCTTATTGTTCGGTAAAGCACCAGGTGCGCAGCTGGCGCTAAGACCTGGCTGTTCCGCCAGCGTCTTGGCGAAGGAGACGGGTGAAGGGTGCGGGGATTGGGGGTGGTTGGGTTTGATGTACTTTTGGCAGCCTCCACACGGACAGGATGTTTTATGATCTATTTAGATCGGTATTTAATTATTATAGCTGACTGTATTTTTATGACTTGTTAGCCGCCCCAAGCTGCTTTAGCAGGAGGGGCGAGGTATAAATTTATCTAAATAAATACAAAAAATAAGTAAATTCATTGAAATACAAAATACCCTCCTCTGCAACCACCCCCCAAAAAACCACACCCAATCCCATCACCCCTCCCAACCCCCCTAACACCGTCCCAGTCCCCTATCCCCACTTACCAAATGCCTTTCCAAATAAAAACGGCTTGCAGCGTCTCCGGAAAACGCCCAGACTCGGGCACAAACGAAACTCACTCAGAAAGAGGCGGGTCCACAACATAGACAACGCCCACCCCACCCCCCCTCTCCGTGTGTGCATTGTTCCTCTCTGCTCCCTTCCCCTGAGCTCAGTCTCTCGGCGCTTGGGGGGGTAGGAGGGGCGGCCAGTGCGGGGGGAAGGGGGGTATCCCTGTGCCTGATGTAGGGTGTCCCCAGGGCAGGGAGACAGCTCCCTCCCGGTGGGGAGAGGGGACAGACCCAAGTTTCAGGCTCTGATCGTGGCCCCCTCCCCGGGTCTGGCCTGGATCCTGTGTGGGAAGAGGCAGATTTGCTGCCCCCCAAGAGAGTTTCCTACGGAGGGGTGGGGGGGTGTCGTTAACGGTGTCACCGCTCTCCCGGCAGAGATAGCCCAGCTGGGCTCCGATATCTTGCTGTGCCAGGCGGACGACTTGGATCTCGTTAAGGTAACGAGCTGCCCCACCTTCTCCCCTCCCCACCTTTTAGTTGTGGGTACAAGGGTGGGATTGGTAGGTGTCTGGGAGTGGGGGGGCTGGCCATAGTGGGGTTCTAGGGGGTGCTGTGCTGGGGGAGAGGGGGCTGGGAAGCAGGAACTGGCTCTAGGGGGCGCTGTG
>QEPC01007790.1:197270-210196 GCA_003113815.1 Sphenodon punctatus
GGGCTGGGAGCCAGGACTCCTGGGTTCTCTGGGAGGGGAGGGGGCTAGTGGGTTAGAGCAGGGGGGGCTGGGAGCCAGGACTCCTGGGTTCTCTAGGGCAGTGGCGGGGGGGATGGCTATGACCCTGCCCACAGGATAACCCCCTTCCTCTTGTGTTTCCCCCTCAGGGTAACCTGGGCATGAACGTGACGTATGGGGGTGACCACATCCCCAAAAGCCCCTTTGGAGTTGGAGTGGCCCCCACCCTTGACCTCAGCAAGATCAAGATCTCAGGGCTGGAGGACAGTGAGTATTTGCTTTTGTGGGGGGGCGAAGCCAGGCCCTGGGGCGCTTCTGGGAGCAGGGGAACCCAGTGAATCCCGTCCTCCCAGTCGCACGGCCAGGAGAGCTGAACTCGGTGGCTTATCCCACTGGCTAAACTCCTCCAGAGGGAGGTGGGGAGAACGAATGGGCTGGGTTAAAATGATGACTTAAACTGAAATTAAACTGCCTACATTCCTCGTCCCGTATAGTAAGTGTTGTGCCGTCCGCGTGCCACACGCACGCAGCTTAATTTCAGCTGTCAGAATTTTTTTAAATTAATGAATAAGAAAAATGTATAGATTGGTCTGATACTTAATAAAGTTGCCTCAAGAGACAGTTTACTGTCATGCTAACGTTTGAGTAGAATTTGTAATGCTGCTTTAACCAGCTTCTTAAACCGAAGGTTTTTTGTCTAGGTAATCGGAAGAGCCCCATGGAGGCTTCCAGACTGTGGGGGATGAGGGGTTCTGGAGGGTTGGGCATCCTGGGGGTTTAGGCTCTAGGGCCAGGGTCCCAGAGGAACAGGGTGTCACGGAGGAACGTAGGGTCACACATGTGTAGCACGGGCCTACATGTAGACTACAAGTCTGGTAAATATGTAGAGCAAAAGGTTCCACGTGTAGGTAATGTTACAATTGAGAACTGTAAAACCCAGATCAGGACTGTGACACGTGACCAAACTCCAAGAAATGCAAAGAGATACAAAGAGTGTGTATTTGGGAACCCTTCTCGTTGGGCGCCAACTGTCACAGGTTGGAGGGTCCACACCCCCACTTTACCGGGTTTGAGTGACTCAGTTTCCCTCGCGTACAGCCCACTTGAATCAGTTTCTCTCTGGCCGGTTCACGCCTGCAGCAGGGACAACCCTTTGTCACCCAAGGGCCCGATCCTTCTCGTTTACAGACTCTTTACTCTCTGGGTTCGCAAGAGCTTGAGAACTCTTGTTGCTCACTTGTGTTCCAATGCTAGACACCGCCACTTCTTATCTTTGTGAAGAAGTCAGTTTATTGATTACATAAGCAAGATAGTTGATACAGAGTGGTTGCTAAAAATCAAAGGTAAATATAACACATTCCTGATCTATACTGGTTGAGTTCCTAAATAAGCATCTTACCCTACAAAGGCCCATAAGTTCTTCTCAGCCCTTGATGTAAGCGACAGGGTCTCCAGACTTAGAGTTGCTAGAGAGCAAAGTCCCCCCCTCTGTCCATGTCTTCCAGCCTTGTTTGCTGGCAAGTTACAGATGCAGTTGCTCAAGGTGGCTCTGGGCAAGCGATAGTGAAGCTGACTTAATGGCCTTTGCTTAAGTATCTGTCATGGTCCCTTGGTCTCAGGTTTCCCGCCTCGGAGAAACGTGAGGCCTGTCATGTAGGCAACCCAGGCAAACATGACGATCCACTTGCATCTCCATGGGGTTCCGTCTGGCAAGGGTTTTGCCAATACACAATCTTTTAACTGTCCCGACTTCCTGGAGTTTGGTCACATGTTACAGTCCTGATCTGGGTTTTACAGTTCTCAGTTGTAACATTAACATGCATGCGGAACATTTTGCATTACATATTTACCAGACTCGTAGTCTACATGTAGGCCCACGCTACACGTGTGTGACCCTATGTTCCTTCGTGACACAGGGGTATCCCGGTAGAGAGTTCTGGAGGGTGCCCAGGACGGGTGGGCCCAGGGGTAAATGGTTCAAGCTGAGCTGAAGGGTGTTGGGTGACTAGGGGGTGGTTTGGGAGGAATGGGGAGGTATGTGGGGAGGGGAATAAGGAAGATCCAGAGGTTTGTGGGGGCTGAGGTGTCGAACGACTGGGGGAGGTGCAGGGCTGTCCTTTGACCCGCCGTTACCTCTTCCAGAGGTGGAAGTGGGAAAGGACCAGGAGTTCACGGTCAAGTCGAAGGGAGCCGGGGGGCAGGGCAAGGTGGCCTCCAAGATCACCAGCCCCTCCAGCAAGCCGGTCCCCTGCAAGGTGGAGCCGGGTCTGAGCGCCGACAACAGTGTCGTCAAGTTCATTCCCCGCGAGGAGGGCCCCTACGAGGTGGAGGTGACCTACGACGGAGTCCCCGTGCCTGGCAGCCCTTTCCCCATGGAGGCCGTTCCCCCGACCAACCCCACCAAGGTAGGCTCTGCTGCTTCCTTGCTGCTCTAGCCTACACACTCGGTGGTCTGGGGTCCTCCCAATCGTGAAGGGGGTTGAACAATTCGGCCGGTCTTCCGTTGGTTGCCATCTTGAATAAGGAAGCGGCATCTGAGGGTAGGATTGGGTGGGTGGGTGCCCCCCAGACTGGTGTGGGACTAAGTGACCCCTGTAGTCTGGGGGGCAGAGTCACTCTGGGGTACCAGGAAATGCCTAGCTCTTGGTCCAGCATGGTCCCTTCCTTGCTTGGCCTATTTACCCAGCATGCTTTGCTGCAGAGGGTACCCATCATTCTTGGTAATTCCCTTCTCTATGGGGGCACCCCACCGTCACCACGGTGACAGTTGTGCCCGGTTCTGGAAGTTGGTGTGGGGGGGTTGCCATGGAGAGGGCCAGGGGAGGAGGCTGCTATGGGGTGATGGCAGGGAGGGGTTTGTTTCCCCTTTGCCCTGTAGGGACTAGGGGTCGCTATGGGGGGGAGGTCTCTGCCCCAGAGGGTAGGGGTTACAGCAGCTGAGTCTACCCTGTCTTCTCCCCACAGGTTAAGGCCTATGGGCCTGGGCTTCAAGGGGGCTTAGCAGGCTCCCCTGCCCCCTTCACCATCGACACCAAGGGGGCCGGTACCGGGGGGCTGGGCCTGACCGTGGAGGGTCCCTGCGAGGCCAAGATCGAATGCCAGGACAACGGGGATGGCTCGTGCTCGGTCTCCTACCTGCCCACGGAGCCGGGCGAGTACGCCATCAACATCCTCTTTGCCGGCACCCACGTGCCCGGCTCGCCCTTCAAGGCCCAGGTCTCCCCCGGCTTCGACCCTTCCAAGGTGCGGTGCTCGGGCCCCGGGCTGGAGCAGGCCACGGCGGGGCGGGCGGGCGAGTTCAGCGTGGACTGCTCCCGCGCCGGCACGGCCGAGCTCACCATCGAGATCATCTCGGAGAGCGGCACCCAGGCCGAGGTCCGGCTGCGGGACAACGGGGACGGCACCTACACCATCACCTACATCCCGCTGTGCCCCGGCGTCTACACCATCACCATCAAGTACGGGGGGCAGCCGGTGCCGGACTTCCCCAGCAAGCTCACCGTGGAGCCTGCCCTGGACACCTCGGGCGTCAAGGTCTACGGGCCCGGCGTGGAGGGCAAAGGTGAGGGGGCAGGGTCCGGGGCCGAGAGCAGGGATGGAGGTGGGGGGTAGAACCTGATGGGGGACTGGGGCAAGGGGGCAAGGGAGGAGCCACAGAGCAGGGGGATTTTTTGGACATTGCTCCCCCAGTGGGCCACTCCCTGCCCCACGGCCCCCTCCCACAGATTTCTACCAGCGTCGAGGCAGTTTTCGCAACCGCTTGGGCCAAATGCAGAATTCTGCGATCGCAGAATCCACGGAGCTGGAGTTGTGGATTTTTTTTTGGAGGGGGGGCATGGCACACTGAGCCAGACTAGACCCCTGGGTGGGAGTTGGGGGGGGGGCGGCAGGGGTGTGTGTTGTCCTGGGGCACCAGTCTAAGATCCTGGCGGCGTGGGCCAGGGTCCTAGTATTGACCGGTCCTGGTCCCCCCAGGCGTGTTTCGGGAGGCTACGACGGAGTTCAGCGTGGACGCCCGGGCGCTCAAGAAAGCCGGCGGCCCCCACGTCAAGATGCGGGTGGCGAACCCCTCGGGGAACCTGACGGAGAGCTACGTGCGCGATAACGGGGACGGCACCTACCACGTGGAGTACACCCCTTACGAGGACGGTGAGCCCGGGGGTGGGGCGGGACCCTGCTATGCCTTGAGGGGCTCTCCCCCCCCCCCCCCAGCATAGCCTAGCAGCAGGGGGTAAATCGGGGGGGGGGGCAGCTTTGTGAAGACATCCTCTCCAAAGGAAGGGGAGGAGCTACAGCTGGAGGGATGTAGGGGATGTTGCCCGGTGCAGTCACTGATGCCCCCATGTCCCTTCCCAGGCATCCACTCCATCGATGTGACCTACGACGGCAGCCCCGTGCCCAACAGCCCCTTCCACGTCCCGGTGACGGAGGGCTGCGACCCCACCCGTGTGCGGGTTCACGGCCCCGGCATCCAGAGCGGCACCACAAATCAGCCCAACAAGTTCACTGTGGAAACCAGGTAGGAGGGGAGGAAGGCGGGTGCGCGGGCGCTGGGGCCTAACTTCGGCAGAGAGAGGGAGGTTCTGATGGATCCGTTACACGTGGGGGTTGGGGGGAGGCTCCCCATCTCAGAGCTGCGGGGGGGGGAAGGCTCCCCATCTCAGAGCTGCGGGCTCACTCTCCTCCCCTCTCTAGGGGCGCTGGCACTGGGGGGCTGGGCCTGGCAGTGGAAGGTCCCTCTGAAGCCAAGATGTCTTGCACGGATAACAAGGACGGCAGCTGCAGCGTGGAATACGTCCCTTACGAGCCTGGCACCTATAATCTCAACGTCACCTACGGCGGGCACCAAGTACCAGGTACCCGCAGGACTGAGGGGGACGTGGCGGGCTGGCGGGGAATCACAGGGTGAATTAATTTAAGGGAACCCCCCTCCCCAAACCACTCCAGGGCTGTCTCCTCCCCGCTTCCGTGGCAGAGCCACGAGTGCTGGTTATTCTTGGCCGAGAACAGCAATATTTCCAGCTTGGTGTTCTGGGTCCCCCCAGGTCTGTCCGGGGGACCCACAGAAGAATTGGGGAGTGACCCCCCCTCCTGAGGGTTAAGCGTGAGGCTTCACCCCTCTGCTCCGTGGATTCTGTGATCGCAGAATTCTGCATTTGGCCCAAGCGGTTGCGAAAACTGCCTCGACGCTGGTAGAAATCTGTGGGAGGGGGCCGTGGGGCAGGGAGTGGCCCACTGAGGGAGCAATGTGGGGGGGGGCTTGCTCTGTTACTCCTGCCCGTGTGGGGGGTGGAGGGCTGTATGGGGCAGAGCTAGCTGCTTGTATCTGAACCCTGAAACAAGGCCTGTCTCCCCCAACAGTATTGGGGTCACTAAAGCCCTAAACAGTGCCGCCCTCCTAGTTTTGGGGTGCAGGGGCAATCTGCCCCCACTTCAGGGGTGACCCCTATCTGCAGGTCTTCTGGTTTCGGAGCTCGTACACCCCCCCCCCACGCACGCACACCCATCCAATAGAGTTGGGACAGCTTACAACTGAAAACAGAATTGCACAAATTGGGAGATTAAATGACCCATCCAGCCTCTCCTCTTACTACACTTGTACCCCCTTTCATGGGGGGGGAGATTCCTCCCCCCTATAGTTCCCACCTCCTGGGATTTGACCCAGCGTTTGGGGGGAAAGTCTGACTTCCCTGTGGGCCCCCTTGGTAAGTCAGGGTGTCCACATGGGGGGGCGAGGGGGGATAGGCTTTAGACTCCCCACCCCTTGCTCCCGGACGGGCATGGCAGACCTGCCCCCCCCCAGGGAGAGAGCCTGGAGCCACAGGGATGTGGCTTGACTGTTTGGGACACAGGAACCTTTTAAACAATAGTTCCCTGTGATTTGGGCCATCGGTGCGCGCCGGTTGGCCCCGGTCTCTCCTTGTAGCTATTGGTGGGATTTGTCGACAGAGCGAGTTGAGGTGTGTTGGGGGGAGCTGGACTAGATGACCTTTAGGTTCCTCCTTCCCCAGTGTCAGAGCTGGGAGGAACCTCATTGCCCCTTTCATGGGGGGTGGGGTGTGTGATCCCCTTTATGGTTGGGACCAACCAGTCTTGTGTAGCCCTCTGCATCCGGTAAGGACTCGAACCCCTCTCTGTTCTTCCCCACCAGGGAGCCCCTTCAAAGTCCCCGTCCATGACGTGGTGGACTCTTCGAAGGTCAAGTGTTCAGGCCCTGGGCTGACTCCGGGCGTGGTCCGGGCCAGCGTGCCCCAGTCATTCACCGTGGACACGAGCAAGGCGGGCGTGGCGCCCCTGCAGGTCAAGGTTCAGGGCCCCAAAGGTGAGTGGAGGGGGGAGAGAGCTGGGGGGGAAGGGCTTCTTGGGGTGTGACCCCAGCCTGACTCCCGGTCTCTCTCCCCCAGGCGTCGTGGAGCCGGTGGACGTGGCAGACAACGCGGATGGGACCCAGACGGTCAGCTACGTGCCAAGCTGCGAGGGGCCCTATAGCATCGCTGTGACCTATGGGGGGGACGAGGTGCCCCGCAGGTATGGGACTGGGGGGCAGGGTGTCGGTCTATGAACTTCCGGAAACTTACCTGACAACTAGGCCTCTGGGTTTTCCTGTCCTCCCCATTCAGCTGATTCTAACCCCGTCTTTCTTCCCCAGCCCGTTCAAGGTCAAGGTTCTACCGACCCATGATGCCAGCAAGGTGAAAGCCAGCGGCCCAGGGCTCAACACGACCGGGGTACCGGCCAGCCTGCCCGTGGAGTTCACCATCGATGCGAAAGATGCCGGCGAGGGCCTGCTGGCCGTGCAGATCACGGTGAGGAGCAGGGAGGGGCAAGGCAGGGGCTGACAGTACAGCCCCTCTACTGTCCTTCACACCATCCTGTGGCGAGGAGTTCCACAAGCTAATTGCACCTTCTTTGTCTTTGATCTGTTGGCCAGCTTCACGTAGTGTCCCCAAGCTCTAGTAGCATTTGAGAGGAGGGAACCCCTCCCTGTTTACTCGTTCCGTGCAAACTCCTCCGCTCCTCTCTCCCTTGGGCTCTTCTCCAAGCTGAAGAGCCTGAGCCTCTCGGCGAGACCTCGACCACTTCTGTGTCGTTGGTTTTGAGATGGGGCAATCCGAACCGCACCCAGCCGATTTTTACTTGGAGGGCTGGGGACAATATTTCTGAAGTAGAAATTCAAGTTCTGCAAGATCAGACTCTTAAGTGGATCATGCTGTAAAATCAATATTTGGTTCTGGATCTAACACTGACCACAGACGAGATCTGTCCTCCCTTTCTCTAGCCCAGGGTCAGGGGGAAGCCTCTTCCCTTCCAGAGGCCCCGTAGAAGTTGGGCGCTCAGGAAGAGGAGGGGGTCCAGATCCCCTCTCTTTGGGCACCTGCCCTCCTTCCTGCTCCCTTCCCCTGAGCTCTCTCTGTCGGTGCTTGGGGATAGGAACGGGAAAGGGGTCCACATTTTGGCCCCTGGGCCTGGGGTCCCCGTTCCTAACCAATCCTTCCTCCTGGCAGGACCCCGAGGGCAAGCTGAAGAAAGCCACCATCCGGGACAACCAGGACGGCACCTACACTGTATCCTACGTGCCGGACATGACCGGCCGCTACACCATCCTGATCAAATACGGCGGAGATGAGATTCCCTATTCCCCCTACCGCATCCGCGCCTTACCCACCGGGGACGCCAGCAAATGCACAGTGACCGGTGAGCACAGGGGGGGAGACTTGTCCACCACACACCGCTTTGCCGGACGCTCCGGCCACGCCGCTCACCACTGGGGGGAGGGTGCCGTGGTGGGAGGTGGGGGAATTACGCACTGTTGTCTCACTGACTGCCTTGCTCTTTTGCCCCCTCCCCCCCACCTCAGTGTCGATCGGAGGCCACGGGCTAGGTAAGCTGCTTCTAGTGCATTGCCCCCTTACCCCAGCCCCCCCCCCCCCCGCATGGGCCCACGCCTGCATGCTGGGATAGGAGTTGGGATGGGATGGAATTTCCCCATTGGGACGTTGCTGGAACTGGTTGGAATTGGGGGAAGTTTGGGGCTGCTGGTATGCCCAAGTCTGCAGAGAGCCTTCTGGAGTGGGGGGGGGGGGGGCAAGATTTGGCCCCAAAATCTGTTGGGTCAGCCTTTAAAAAACCCTTATTCCTTAGCTTCAAATTTTAGGAACAAACCTGACAAGATCAGATTTATTATTGCAATATTTCATTCCCACCAGCTCTAGCGAGTTATTCTAGAAAGCCAAGGGGCAGCCTTGGGGGGGGGGGGCAGGAAGTAGAGATGCCATGGGTTTGTACCCCACACCCCCCGAGGCAGCCTGGCTGAGCTATGTGTCAAGGGGGTGGGGGGCATGTTTGCATGCAGCCTGGGAAGACTTCATTTTGGGCTATGCTACGGGCAATGAGGAGAGGTAGAGGGTCCCCCACTTCTGGATGCAAACCTCGAACTTGTGGGTTGCAGTACAACCCTTGGGATAGCCCCCTCCATCCCCCAAGAGTGAATTTGGAAGGAACCAACTGCTTGCCTAGAAATTTGGGGGCAGGGAGAAATTTGAATTGGAAGAGTGCTTTGAAATTTGGGGTCAGGCAGGGGGTCAATCGATTGGGCCAAATATTCCATGAAGTCAAGAACAACCTTCTGGCTTTGCATTGTGCTCTGAGCCCCGTGTTTGGGGGGGGGGGAGAATAGTGTTGTAAATTCTGCAACTACAGAAGCCAAATTCTGCAAGTTTGCCCCAAGCAGAATAAGCTTTGCACAATTCTAAATTGACCTACTGATGTTTGCTGCTCAGCACAGTGGCCCTTGTGCTTAAACAATCATCTCCCCCCCCAGCCCCTGCAGCAAACGTTACACGAAAATTACGCACACACCCTTCAAATTAAAGCCACTGTTCCCTCCCCCTGCCCCCAAATGATCCAAACAATCTCGTTCCCATTTGTGCTGACCAAACTGGGTTAGGGTTAAACGTTATGGCAAACTCATTACTGTCCTAGAATTTAATTTCATTGTCTTGCAATAAGCTAATTAACCCCTTTCTTAATTAACCTGCTTCTTCATTAGAATTAAGTACCTAATCTGGAAGATGACAGTCTAATAAATGCTTTCAAAATCACTTGGACTGGCCAACGTCCAGATCTCTTCGTAGGGTGGTCAAATACCCAAGCTTGACGATCCCACCCCACTACCTCTTTGGCCGAGCTTGGGGGAGTCTTTGACCCCTGGTGGGGGTGGTGCTTTGGAGCCTGGTCTCCCATGTGCCCTAGAGTTGTTTGGGGGGGGGGGGCAGATCCAAAACCCCAGGGCCAGATTAGGTGGGGGGCTTCAGGGCTGGGGGAGGGAGGGGATAAGGACCATACCCAGCTGAGTTGGGAAGGGGTTGGTGGATTTCTCTTGTGTCTCAGTTTGGGGGTTCGGGGGGGGGGGGGGCTAGGCCAGGCCCCATAAAGTCTCGCCCCAGACTAAATCTGATCCCTCCTGGCTTCCTCCCTCGCCACTTGCAGGGCTTTAAGCGTGGGAATGGGGGCCCTATGACTGCTATGGGTCTCGCGTGTTGTCAGTTGCTGATCCGCTGAACGCCTCTGGTCTCAGCCAGCGGGGGGACCAATTGGCTCCAGTTTGAGAGGGGAGGATAGGATTAGGGGTGTGGGACATGTCTGTCCTGCTCTCATAATGGCAGAAAGACGGCTCGACAGGCTGCGGAACTTCGAATGGGTGGGATGGTCTCAGATTCTGGATCCACTCTCCTCTGTGCTCCCTTTCCCAGTTCCTACCCCCCCATATGGAAAACTAGCCATGGGGTGCAATTTGGGCCCGGGGCCTAAAGTTCTCCCACCCCTGCTCCTAGCTGTCCAGGGGTGGGGGAGGCGATCAGGCTGTCTGAGACACCCCCCCCCCCACCGCTGCATGCTGGGGGGGGGCGGAGGTGGCTGGGATCGCGTGGGGGGCAGGGCACGCAGGATGATCTTACCCACCCACCCCTCCCCTGCCAGGCGCCGGCATCGGCCCCACTATCCAGATCGGGGAGGAGACGGTAATCACGGTGGACGCCAAGGCGGCGGGGAAGGGGAAGGTGACGTGTACGGTCTGCACCCCGGACGGGACCGAACTGGACGTGGACGTGGTGGAGAACGAGGACGGGACCTTCGACATCTTCTACACGGCCCCCCAGCCCGGGAAATACGTCATCTGCGTGCGCTTCGGCGGGGAGCACATCCCCAACAGCCCCTTCCAGGTCACGGTGAGTCGAGGGGACGGCACCCTCAGTGACGTGTGTGGGGACTCCATGGGGGGGCTTGGCGCCTCCCCCGTTGTGGAGTTGTCAGCCCAGCTGCGGGTGGATGAGATTCCGGGGGGCCGTGTATGCAATGGTTCCCAGGACAATCATGCAGGGGCTTGGCACCGCAACATGACTTTCCATACGTGTCCTGCAAAAACGTGCATCTAGGGCAACCCTAGGTTGGATGGAGAAGATTCTAGTGAGAGCAGCTTTCCATAGCTGCACCCACACCCACACACACAAAAGCTGGTGGGCGTTGGGGTGGAGGCAGCCTGTGAGCAAAACCGGAGGCCTGTTGAAGGGTTAACGCTGACTCGTGGTGGATTGAAAACTGCCAGGTTGGCAGATCCTGGTGCCAGCTTGGTAACCTGCCCAAGCTTTGGTGGGGGGGGGCGGGGTGGAGCTTGCCCGTAACGAGCTGTTTGGGGAAAGAGCTGGAATCCCTAATTAACGGTGTCGTGGAAGTCGGTCCGTCTAGCTCCTGGGAACAGAGGCAGCTCCCGAAGCTTGGGTGGGCTCAGCAGTGGGAGGGGGTGAAAGTGTGGATGGAGGATTAGACTCGTGAGTGGGTAGGAGGGAGGGCTTGAACCAAAAAGGTTTTTAAAAAAATAAATTTTAAAAATGGGCGAGTTTCCAAGGATCCTGCTCGCTCGAGGAGTTACTGGGTCAATTCCTCGGAGACTCGGTCAAACCGAGTGGAGTACCGGGATACTTGGTAAAAAGGGAGTCATTCCAAATCCCAAGTTGCAGGCCTAGCGTAAGGGAGTAGTTCTCCCCTAGGAGAGGAACGCTGCCGTTGCATGTGGAATAACGATCCTGTGGAACTCCCTGCTGGGGGACATTGCAGAGGGCAATGAGGGTGATTGGGTATCCATCAAACAGCCAAACCGGGGAGGGGTCCCTAACCAGTAGAATACTGGGTTGGTGGGGCCACTGGTTTGACCCTCCCCTGGCCCCCTTTACCCCCCACCCCATCTGACAGGGGAACCAGACTCTGGCATTCTCCCCCCCCGGTACTTTTTTTTGGGGGGGGGGGGGTTGCTAACTCGGCAAGTCTCGGTCCTAGCCCGAGCCAGTTCTAACCAGCTGTCGCCCGTTCCCGCCGCAGGCCCTGGAGAGTGAGCGGGGTGCCCCCCAGCAGATGACCCAGCCGATGCGTGCCCCGCCTTACGCCTACGCTCCTGGCGCCCAGCAGCCCTGGGCACAGACCGTAATAGCCGCTCCTCAGCGGGGAAAGCCAGCCTGGGGCGTTCTGGGACGGGGGGTGAGGGGGGTGCCACATGGAATTCATCCCACCTGCTAGGCTGGCTTATGCTTTTTTTGGGGGGGCAGGCAAGGGGTGCTTTGGGGGATCCACGTGGGACCCCTTGACGCCCTCAACACGCTGCTGCCAAGGTTGCCCACGTCCCCTGCTGCTTTGATCATGGTCTGTCCCCCCGCCCTCCGTATCCGCCACAAACACACGCGTTTCCTCCCGACCCCACGTCGAAAACCCGGCTTCCCCCAGCTCCCCTGTTCTCCAGGCCCCCCCCTTAAACTAAGCGTAGGCTCAGTTTACTGAACGTCGCCCTTGTTTGACTGTAAGCCCCTTGCGGGCAGGGAACTCTCTTTAATCAACACCAGGCACTCTAGAAATAATTACTGGACCCACAGAGCGCCCCCACCAAAACCTTTCCCCCGTTCTGGGCTTCTCCTCCTGCCTCGGGTGGGGCAGGGAAGCGGCAACAGCGGAACGACCTTGCTCAAGGTCACACGAGCCCCCCCCCAGCTAGTCACTGCATGCCTTCACCAGCTTTTTTTTTGGGGGGGGGCCACTATGGCTCTGCTGCTGCTTCCTCCCCCCCAACACCTGGCTTGCTCCATTATCTTCACCCCCCAGGTGCTGCATTACTTTGTAAAGCACCAGGTACATTGCTGGCGCTGTATAAATGCTTGCTAATGATGATAGCACCCCCTCGCCCCCAGCGGGGAGGGATCTGTTGTGCTACGACCCTGCTTCCTTGCCACCCGAATTCCAGGGGAAGGGACCCCCCCCTCCAGAATGCCCCAGAGATGGGGGGCTTTTCCCAGGGTCGGGGGGGGGTGTACCTCTGCTGAAGGGCCATTATGCTTTTGTGTCGTCCCGTCAGGCCATGCCGTGTCCGTCTGTCTTTGAGGGGGGTGGGGGGGATTGCGGGGATCCTGTCCCGTCTGCTACATGTTCCATCTCTGCTTGGGAGGCTCCCCCCACATATTCCGTGTCCTGCTCCCCTAGTGAGCTTGCTCACCCATGCCTCTCTCTCTCTCTGTGCAGGCGACGGACCGGCCGCTCCTGGGGGTGAATGGGCTGGATGTTGCCGGACTGCGTCCCTTTGACCTTGTCATTCCCTTCACCATCAAGAAGGGCGAAATCACAGGTAACGGGGATTGGGAATTAGCCCCCTCATCTCCTTCAGACTCCGGCTCCCTACTCCAGAGCTTGGCTGCACAACCTGGCTCTGGAGCTTGACTTGTGGCGGGGAGTTCCACCGTTTTTTGCTGTGGCTCGGAGCCGCTGAGCGGCACAGAATTTTAAAATGGGGTCCTTCCCGCCCATGGCGCTGACTTGTGGGATGCAGAGTTCTGGGGCTGTCTCCAGATTCAGCTGGTGGGGGGGGGGGGGGG
>QEPC01007790.1:213135-223480 GCA_003113815.1 Sphenodon punctatus
CCCGCAGCCCCTGCTCCCCCAGCCCTGGGCTCCCCCCCCTAGCTCTGCGGCTGCCCCTCAGTCCCCACTCGCAGCCCCATCTCCCTCCGCTCTGGGCTCCCCCCCAGCTCTGCGGCTGCCCCTCAGTCCCCACTCGCAGCCCCTGGGCTCCCCCGGCGCTGCCGCTGCCCCTCCGTCCCCGCCCGCTGACGCCTGCCTCTCCCCGCTTCAGGAATCTCCTTCGTGCCCAAGGAGATCGGCGAGCACCTCGTCAACATCAAGAAGAATGGGCAGCACATTCCTAGCAGTCCCATCACGGTCATGATCAGCCAGTCTGAGATCGGGGATGCCAGCCGCGTGCGGGTCTCGGGGGCGGGGCTCAGCGAGGGGCGGACCTTCGAGCCGGCGGAGTTCATCATCGACACCCGGGATGCAGGTAGGGGAGCTGGGTGGGGGGGACCTCAGGGCTGGAGACTAAATGTGGCTAGTTTCTTATGGGGCCCCTTTCCAGTGTCTGGCTCTGGCCCCTGGATCCAGTCCCTCCCCCCCGAGCTCCGACAGACTGGGGTCGGGGAGTGGCGATGAGACAGCCAGCCATGTTTGGATGCTCCCTCCGCCCCCAACGTCTACGTGGCCCTTGGAGCTCCCTCTGGGAGGAGGGAGCTTCCTGCCTCTAGGCGATCGCGGTGCCTCTTGGATCAGAGGGGCTGTCGCCCCGGTCTCCTACACCCCACACTGAGAGGTGGGGGGCAAGAGGCACGAGGTGGGAATGAGAGAGGGTCGGGCACAGACGAGGGGGTTGGGAGGGATCCAGTGAGGGGAGCATCTCTCCTCAGTCCAACATGGCTTCCTTGATCTGGGCCGTGCCCCCCCCAAAACCCACCGGCCGCGCCAAGTGACCGAGCAGGGAGTCTACAGGGGGGCAAGTTGCTCGTTCTCCTCCACGTGGGGGGGCTGCCCCATGGCACGTGGGCTGCTCTGCCGCTGCGCTCTCGCCTCACGCCGCGCCCCTGCTCCCCATCCCAGGCTACGGGGGGCTGAGTCTCTCCATCGAGGGCCCCAGCAAAGTCGACATCAACACGGAGGACTTGGAGGACGGCACCTGCAAGGTCACTTACTGCCCCACCGAGCCCGGGAACTACATCATCAACATCAAATTTGCAGACCAGCATGTGCCAGGTGGGGGAGGAGGCGCCTGAGGGGGCAGGGCTGGGGGAGTCCTTCCCCATAGGACGTGGGGTGAGGGAGGACAGCTGTGGGGAGGAGTAAGCCGTTGGTTAGTAAAGGCGGCGTGCCCGCTCCTGCCAGCGGCTGGCATGGTGTCTCCAAGCAGGAAGGGGAGGAGCCACAGCCAGTGGTGTCTGGCTGCCAGGGTGGGGCCTGGGTTGCATGGAAGGATGTGGGGAGGGGGCATGACCCACGATGCCTCTGCTTCCTGGAGCCCTGACTCTCTGCCCTCCCCCCCCCCCCCAACACAGGGAGCCCGTTCTCGGTGAAGGTGACGGGCGAGGGGCGTATGAAGGAGAGCATCACGCGTCGCCGCAAAGCTCCCTCCGAGGCCAACGTGGGCAGCCAGTGCGACCTCAGCCTCAAGATCCCAGGTGAGCAGCTTGGATTTGCCAAGCCCGCCCTGCCCCCTCCCACAGGAGGAAGGGACCCATAACCTACCTAGGCTGGGAGGCATCTCACCCCCCTGCAAGCCTGGTGGGGGTGGGGGCTGGGAGCAATGGGTGCAGGCTCTCTGCAAACTCAAGCAGAATGGGAGAGGGAGGGGGTGGCTCTGCCCCGTTTCTGCTCACTCCCCTTCCTTTGCAGAGATCAGCATCCGGGACATGACCGCCCAGGTGACCAGCCCCTCGGGCCAGACCCACGAGGCAGAGATCCTGGAGGCAGAGAACAACACCTACTGCATCCGCTTCGTGCCCACCAAGACGGGCGTCCACTCGGTCAGCGTCAAGTACAAGGGCCAGCACGTCCCCGGCAGCCCCTTCCAGTTCACTGTGGGGCCCCTAGGCGAGGGCGGTGCCCACAAAGTCCGGGCCGGCGGCCCCGGGCTGGAGAGGGCAGAGTCGGGAGTGCCAGGTAAGGGAACCACTGGGGAGATGGGCCTGGGGGGCCTCTCTCCCTGTTGCAGCTGCACTAACGGCCCCTCTTCTGTCCCCCCCCCCCCCCCCCCCCNGCGAAGCCGGTGCAGGGGGCCTCTCCATCGCGGTGGAGGGACCCAGCAAGGCCGAGATCGCCTTTGAGGACCGCAAGGACGGCTCGTGCGGCGTCTCCTACATTGTCCAGGAACCAGGTAGGTGGTGGGGAAACCGGTCGCCTCCATCTGTGTGTGGGGGGTGGGGGGAGTTTACATAACGGTCACAGCAGAGTGTGGCGCGGAGCAGCCGGTCCTGGTAGGACTCGGAGCGTTAGGGGTGATGCTGATGGAGCTGAACTAAAGCCACCAGGGTAACGGGTTTTGATTCCGGAAGGTTGAAATCTTTAAGCTTCAAGCTTTAGCGTGCTACTTCCTGGAGCCTTTTTTACGTTTATTTTTTGTAGAGGTTTAACGGACAGGAGCAGCCCTGAGCTCTAAAACAGGGGGCCCCAAATCTGGCCCCTTCTGTATTGGGGAACATTGGGAAGCTGCTTCCAGGCAGATGCCTCTAATCTGGTAAAAATGGTGCTCGAGGGAGGGGGGCCCCTGGGGGTAGACTCTTGAGACGAGAGAGATTGATTTCGCTTGCTTCACAGTGGAGATGCATAAACAAAGGTTTGAGCTGGGAGTGGGTGGGTCCTAGGGGTTGACTGGTGGGCAGAATTCTAGAAAACGGTCACATGGGGAAGTAGGGTGGGTGGGTGGGAGGGCCTCCTTGGGGGAGGTAGAGCATGGGGCAGCCATTGGACCAATTGGGGCCATGTTGAGCATGGGGAGGTACAGCGGTGGGTGGGTGGGAGGGGGGTAGGTGGCAAGGTAGCTAAACCAGTTGCTGCAGCAGCAACTGGAAGCTGATGGGATCCTTGCGAGAGTCGGGAAGGAGCAGAGCCAGGTGCCCCACGAGGGAGCAGAGGGAGCTCTTTTTATCCCCTGCCCCAGAGCAAGCTGCTCCTGCTGTTGCGCTGTAACAGCGTTAGCCTGGCCGTACGGCTGCAGGGGCCTCTCCAAACAGCAGTGGCTGAAAAGGCAAAACTGGGTGCCGAGGCGATTCGCTGCTGCTCTGTAAATCTGCAGTGCCCCCTCGCCATGCTTCCGATTTCACACGAGAGGGAGGCACCAAGGGCTGTGGGCAGCTTGTCCCATGGAGAGGGTCAAAGATTGGGTGGAAAGTCCACCAGTCACTTGCTCTGGCAAGCTTTGTTGGGGGTTGGGTCACACCGAACGTTGGCCGGAAAGGAACCTGAAGCCCGGGGTGTGGAGGCAGGATGACAGCGGCGGCATCCTCGGCAGGGGACCTATCCTGCCTCTGTTTGAACCCCTCCAGCGACGGCGAGTCCACGATCCCCCTAGGCCAGCGTGTGCCGGTGCCGCACCGGCCTTGCCGTTGGCAGAACAGTTCCCTGCCATCTTGGGGGCAGTCCTTTTTAGACTGCCTCCCCCTTCCATCTTCTCTTCGCTGGGCTAAACGTACCCACAGGCACAGTTAGGAGTTAGGGCTAGGATTTTGGCATGGGTATCTCTTATTCCAAGGCATGGACGGAATATAGGAAAGAACAAATTGCAGAAATGTGCACACGTCTCTTCCCCGCTCCCGTCAAATAAAACTAAATTAATAAAACACTGCAGTTACTGCAGAACTCCACACGCAGGGCACCACAGGTAATTCAACACGCTTCCTCAAAACGTGCCAGGCGCTGCCCACTGCTACCAACGGGGGAGGGGGGGGCAGGTTCACTGACTTAGGCTTGCCATTGTGATGGGGATTTGGGGTACCTCTAGCTGTCCCCCAAAGCACCACTGATCCATCCACAATTACCCCACTTACTGCAACCACAGAGCCTTACGCTCCGCAGAGTCAGCCAGCCCATCGGGCGGGGGCGGGGGGGTCGATGCTCTGTTGCCTGTGTCTCGCGGCTCCACAGTCGTCGGCAAAGGAAAAGGGGTTAGTTTGGCCCATCTTGGTGGCAGACAGGGACCCGAGTTGACTGCACCAAAAAATCTTAAATTCTGCAACCAGTGAAGCCAAATTCTGCAAATTCACCGCGAGCATTATTTGCATATAACTCTGCATGCTGGGAAGCAAATTTGCAACAGGTTTGATGTAGAATCACAACTTTGCTAATCAAACATGACTCAGATCCTCTGGAATTTCAGCCCCCCCAGAATTCCCACCTCGTATTAAAGCCCCAGACCTCCCTCGCCCAAACATAGGGCCTTCCGACCCCACCCACCCACAATTCATCTCCCAGGGGCCTATTTACCCTCGGGTCATGGGCAACACCACCTGGACAGACGGCAGCTGCAGCAGCAGTTTGTTTAGGGTCAGGTGACAAGTTGATGCCTGAGCCAGGGTTTAAAGATCCTGCAGACGTTCCCCTTCCCCCCCCCCCGCAGTGTCACTGCAATTTCAGCCTGGCACTGCGAGGACTGGCTGATTCTGCGGAAATCACTGCAAATTGCAGCAACGCAGGTGGCAGACCAAGATCCCAGTCGCCCCACAGACCCAGGCTTTAAGGAGAGAGTTTAGAGCAAACAGAAGCGTACGGAAATAGAATCGAGAACGCGCAACGCTGGACTGGATTGGGGAGGGGGTGGGGCCTGGATCCCGCGTCCGCTGCTCTCTCTCCCCCGCCCCGATCTAGTTTCGCGCCTCTCTCAGAATCTGTGACCTCCGTGCCAAAATCGTAGCCTTGGTTATGAGAAACGGTTCCTTCGACCTTTCGATCCCCTGTGTCGCCCTCCCCTCGACCCGCTCCGATCGGCGGTTATCCTTTTTTAAAAGGCGGCGTCCCAAACGTGGACCCAGCACTCCAGGTGGGGCCTGACCGCTGCCAAAGAGTCCGATTTATCCCTTGGGAGACAATGCTCCGGCTAATGCTGCCTAGAATCGCATTAGCCTTTTTTGCTGCAGCAGCATCCCGCTGCCGACTCCTGTTCGGTTTGGAATCCACCCCAATTCCTAGCTCCTCTTCACCCGCGCTGCTGCAAAGCCAGGGACCCCGCCATCCTAGCTCTCCAGACGCTGCGCTGGTGGTGTTCGCGCCCCCTTGTTTTCCAGGGATCGGGATCGCGGGAGGAGGGCAAACTGGGTCTCCCAGCACCTGCTGAGGACTTTTTTTTTCTTTCTCTGTCCCCAACAGGCGACTACGAGGTGTCGGTGAAGTTCAATGACGAGCACATTCCCGACAGCCCCTTTGTGGTGCCGGCTACCTCTCCCTCGGATGATGCCCGCCGCCTGACTGTTTCTAGCCTTCAGGTGAGGCACCGGGAGAAACCGCCACCTTGTGCCCCCTGCCGGCTGGCCGGGCCGGCATCGTCGCTCTCCTGGGCTGGCCGGGAGGGAGGGAGCGGGGTTGGGGGCGGGGCTAGGCCATCGGCCTGGCACTTAGTGCCTGCCCGGAGGTCTTGTGCCAGCCCAGGCCAGCGACGATGCCTGCTCTGCCCACCCTGGGGATCCGCGCCAGGTTTTTCTCGTGTCTCGTTTAAAGGCTACTAACAGACCCCACGGCTGGTGGGGCTTAGGGGAGGAGAGCTGCTGCTGTGCCCCTTGCCTGGGGCACCATGCCACCCTCGGCTGTACTGCTAAACGCCAGACCTTCCCCCTGCCCTCCTGCTGTGCCCCTTGCCCAGGGCACCATGCCACCCTCGGCTGTACTGCTAAATGCCAGACCTTCCCCCTGCCCTCCTGCGCCCCTTGTCCTCCTGCTGTGCCCCTTGCCCGGGGCACCATGCCACCCTCGGCTGTACTGCTAAATGCCAGACCTTCCCCCTGCCCTCCTGCGCCCCTTGTCCTCCTGCTGTGCCCCTTGCCCGGGGCACCATGCCACCCTCGGCTGTACTGCTAAATGCCAGATCTTCCCCCTGCCCTGGTCATTATGCCAGCCTGTGCCCTCTGCTGTGGATGCCGTCCCGCCTTTAGCTGTGCTTGGCAGTCCCCAGAACTCCCCTGGACGCCTGTGCCTTCCATTGGTAGCCCATCCCCTCCTCACCTGGGCATCTGTGCCAGGCGAAGCTGCTGTCCCCTCCTGCTGCTGCTGCGCCTCCCCTGCCCAGGCACCTTGGTGACCTGCTGCTGCTGCGCGCTCTGCCCCCCAGCGTTGTGCCCACAGGGCAGCTCTCCCCCTCTAAGCTGCCACCCTCAGGTAAGTGAGCAGGGCTCCTGTTGGGTTTGGGGTGGGGGGGTGTCTGCCCCTGCTAGCGTCACTGGGTCTAACGCTCTCTGTGCTTCCAGGAGTCAGGGTTAAAGGTCAACCAGCCGGCCTCGTTTGCGGTCAGCCTGAACGGGGCCAAAGGCGTCATCGACGCCAAGGTGCACAGTCCCTCCGGGGCGCTGGAAGAGTGCCATGTCACCGAGATCGACCAAGGTGAGTGGGGGGCTGGCGGGGGGGGGGGCGGTATCTTGTCCTGGTGTGGCCGGCCGGAACCCCTTAGCCACGGCAGCAGGAAGCAACCACCTTCAGCCCCTGGAAAGAAGTGACCGGCAGTCTGCTCCGGCCGAGGTGGGGAGACGGGTCTGCCCCAAAGGGGGGTAGGAGAAGGATCAGAGAAACCAGGAGTCCTGGCTCCCAGCCCCCCCTGCTCTAACCCACTAGCCCCCACTCCCCTCCCTTAACACTGTGCCTTTCCCCCCAGACAAGTATGCCGTGCGCTTCATCCCCCGTGAGAATGGAATCTACTCCATTGACGTCAAGTTCAACGGCAGCCACATTCCCGGCAGCCCCTTCAAGATCCGCGTTGGGGAACCTGGCCAGGCTGGAGACCCAGGCATGGTGTCTGCCTATGGCCCTGGCCTAGAAGGGGGAACTACAGGTAACTGAGGGGAGCAGGGGGTGGAGAGATGGAGGGGGAAGCAGCCGAGCTAGGACAGCGGGAGGGAATGGGGGGCAACGCGTGGGGGTGATGGGGTAAGATCTTGATCCTCTGCAGGGAGCCCAGCGGAGTTCATCGTCCACACGACCAACGCAGGCCCCGGGGCGCTGGCCGTCACCATCGACGGCCCCTCCAAGGTGAAGATGGATTGCCAAGAGTGCCCCGAGGGCTACAAAGTCATCTACACCCCCATGGCGCCCGGCAACTACCTCATCTCCATTAAGTTCGGGGGGCCCTACCACATCGCCGGCAGCCCCTTCAAGGCCAAGATTACCGGTGAGACTTGGGGAGGGGGTTCCCCTTTGGGAGGTGGCGATGGGGGACACTCCCTCACAGAAGGCACGGCTGGAGCTGGTTCAGGAGGTGGCCCGGGGCCCCTTCTGAGGCACTTGGCAAGTCTTCAGTGGGTGCTCGGCACCCGTTGGTCTAGGCACCCATTCTGCATCGACTGCAGGCTGTCCTGGTCCGGCTGGGGGGGGGGGGGAGGAGGAAAAGCCCAGGAGTCCTAGCTCACCCATCACTCTCCCCCCCCCCCTTCATGCCACCAGGGGCCCGGCTTGTCGGCAGCCACAGCCTGCATGAGACGTCGTCTGTCTTTGTGGACTCGGTGCCCAAGGTGAACGCGGCGCTGCAGCAGAAGGTGCAGCAGGGGGCGCCCCCCAAGTTTGCCTCGGACGCCAGCCGCGTCGTGGCCAAGGGGCTGGGCCTGAACAAGGGCTTCGTGGGCCAGAAGAATTCCTTCACCGTGGACTGCAGTAAAGCTGGTACGTGTGTGTCTGAGCCCACAGCAATGGGGCAGCTTGGCATTTCCTAGCTGGTTCCACCACAGACCCTGAATGCCCCCTGCCCTGCCCTGCCCACTCTGCTGTTGGACAGATTCCAGAGACACGGGGGGGGGGCAGCCTGGAATCCTGCCCTCAAACTTGAGACTGTCAGACCCCCCCCCCACCCAAGTGGGCTTCACCCCAGGAAGGGGGGGGGGGGAAAGAACTCAGACTAGTTTGGGGGGTGGACCCTTCTTTTCTGCTGCAAGGCTCCTGGCCTCCCCTCCCAGAGAGAGCCTCTCCTGATCTAACCCCTCTGAGGCACTTGGCAAGCCTTCAGTAGGTGCTAAGCACCCATTGGTCTAGGTGCATGTTCTGCACAGACCGCCCCAGGACCATCTGGATCTGCCACTGGGCCAGCCCAGGAGACGGTACAGGAATATATAGCGCCCCCCCCATGTTCTAACCCACTGGTCCCCACTCCACTCACAGAGAACCCAGAGAACACCCAGGAGTCCTGGCTCCCAGCCTCCCTGCTCTAACTCACTAGCCCCCACTCCCCTCCAGAGAACCCAGGAGTCCTAGCTCCCAGTCCCCCCCTGCTCTAACCCACTAGCTCCCCATTCCCCTCCAGAGAACCCAGGAGTCTTGGCTCCCCCACCCCCCCTCCTGCTCTCCCCCACTAGCCCCCACTTCCCTCCCAGAGAACCCAGGAGTCCTGGCTCCCAGCCCCCCCTGCTCTCCCCCACTAGCCCCCACTCCCCTCCCAGAGAACCCAGGAGTCCTGGCTCCCAGCCCCCCCCTTCTCTCACCCACTCTAACCCTCTGTCTCCGGCTTAGGAAACAACATGCTCCTGGTGGGCGTCCACGGCCCCAAGACCCCTTGCGAGGAGATCCTGGTGAAGCACCTAGGCAGCCGTCTCTACAACGTCTCCTACCTGCTGAAGGACAAGGGGGAGTACGTCCTGGTGGTCAAGTGGGGCGATGAGCACATTCCCGGCAGCCCCTTCCACGTCTCGGTACCTTAGCGCCTCGAACCCAGCCCCTCCCTCGCCCCCCCCTTGCCGAATCACCCTGGGGGTCGGGGGGGGGGGGTCCCTGTGGATCTGTTTACATGCCGCACTAACGTTCATCCTGTGCCCCCCACTGATTGATTCCCCCTACCCCCCGATCTGTAACGTTCTGGGGAGGGACAGAGTGGTTGGTTGGTTGTTTTTTTTTTTGAGGGGGCGGATCTGATGTTTCTTGCCAAAGCGAGGGCTCTGTGCCCGCGGACTGATCGTTCTCTCCCCGCCCCTCAAACTGTACTTACTACTGGCCCAGTCTGCCGCTTGGACCGTAACCACTGCCCAGGGGGGGCTAGCTTCGCCAGCTCCTCCTCCTCCTCCGACTCTGTAGCCCTGAAAGATGACGATTTTTGTAACCTTTGTGCACAACGGCCGGTCCCACCCACTGCACCGCGCCGGGGAAATTAAAAAAAAAAAAAATGTTTCAACTCGCCGGCTGCTCCGTGCACTGCCTTTGTTTCCTACAATGGGGGGGGTGCCCCTCAAGGAAGGGGGGGTACAAAAGCTCCTGCAGATCCCTATTGCGAGGGAGGGCAGGGCTGTTACTTTCCCTAGTGGCTGGGGAAACTAGAGGGGGCGGCTGTGGACACTCAACGTGATTAAACTGCCCCAGAGCGGGAGGAGAACGGGGCTAGGTCTGACCCATCTATCCCCAGATGCCCTGGGCTGTAGGAATCCGGCTCAGCGTGTGCCCCAGAGCTCTGCGAGGGGGGGAGCTGCCCTGTCTGCCTGAGGCGGAGCCTTACACCCGCTTACGGGATGAACTTCCTGCTGCTGGGAGCGAGCAGCGGGGGAACGGGCTGCCCGGGGTGACAGTTGGTTGATCGAGATTGCCCGGTGGCGGAGACAGGATGCTGGGCTTGATGGACCGTTGGCACGGCTTATGCACGCTACGGCAGAAGCATCCCTTACCAGGTTCCCTACACAAGCGCTTTCCCCCTTCTCTGCGTTGGGGTCTCTGATCTTGGCCAGGGAGAGGGTGGCGGGTGCCTGTTGCTCAGGGCTGAAAGCTCTTCAGGCGTAGTGGCCACATCTATGGGGTGAGGAGCTGGGGGCAAGGCCAGGGCTGAGGCAGGTGCAGTGCTAACCAAATTGCCTCTTGGGGTCCCTACTGCTCCCTCACCCCTTGGGGGTGGAGGAAGGCAGGGCATGCCCTAGTCTCCCCCTGCACCCCTTTTGCTGGTGTGGGGACACACCCCATAGCTCTCCCCTGCTGGCATGGGCCAAACTGGAAATGGTTTTGGGGGGAAGGGCAGTTCCCAGCCCCCCTTTCTTTGCACGGCAGAGGTAAGGCAGCGTGCCAGGGCCTGTGCCTCCCCCAGCCTGAGTCACTTGGCAATACGGGGGCCTGTTTGCAGGGCACGCGGCCGCCAGGGTTTGAGTCACAGCTGCTGTCTGCAAGGGAAGCCGCAGGGGCAGGCGGGCCCCATACTGGCAGGTTTCAGTTCTCGGAGCAAGGCCCCCCGTTTGCCCGCAGCTCTGAGTCACTGGGCACAGGGCTGGCACTGGGGGGGGGGGGGGGGGGG
>QEPC01007796.1:0-16678 GCA_003113815.1 Sphenodon punctatus
TATGAGAGAGAGAGAGAGGCAGGCCGAGCGCCGGGCATTGAGAGGGAGGGACAGCACCTCAGAAGCACAGCACAAGTAGCCCAGATTGAGGAGGAGGAGCCCCATCCCAAGATTGTCCCTGGATTCAGATGGCATGTGCCACTTCACCATCAGTCCTTGTCCATGGGCAGCTCGGGGAATCCCAGCAGTGGAAGTTTCACCTTGATGAACAACAACTGCTCCACCAATTTAGTCCCCAGTCTCAGGCGGTGCAGGGAGCAAATGTCCCCCACCATAGAGAACACCTGCTCGCTGCGTACACCCATTGGTGGGCATGACAGTGTACCCTTGGCCACTTTTGACAGGGCCAGCCACATGTTGGCCTTGCCGGCCCAGTAGGCCAAGGGATCGCTGCTGGGATCGGTGCATGGCTCCTCCTCCAGGTAGGTCTCCACGGTTTCTGAGATGCCATTGTACTCCCTCTGGTATCTTTGCCTGGGCACCACCTCCACCACTGCTCTCAGCCACACTGCTTGACCTATTGTGGAGGATGCCATGCTCCCCAGAGGGGCCTGCACATAGGCCAAACTGCTTCTGCTGCTGCTAGCAATAGGGGTGCTGGTGTTGGTACTGCTACTGCTAGGGCTGGGAGCAGGGATAGACCCAGCTGGTTGAAAGGGGTGGCTTCTCCCACTCCCACCATCCTCAGGGGTGTCCTGCTGAATAGCCCACTCTGCCCACCAGAACATCTCCACCAGGTCACCCTTCCAGTGGCCATAGAGCTGTGTCTGGTGTGCTATGTTGCCCTTGTCCCTGGGGTCCAGCATTGTTCCCAGGACATATTCCTCCTACAGCAGGAGCTCATCAGCCCTTGAGCCCTGCCTTCAGCTGCCGCACCAGGTCAAATGCCTCATCACCCAGCTTCCTTCCCTCAGGGCCACATTCCCGCCCACCGAGAATCTCATCCAGCCTCCTGTGGAGAATCTGGACCAGAGGGGTCACCTGGCTGAGGGTGGTGGTGGAGATGCTCATGGTAGGGCTGAAATGCCGTACTTCTAAGGCAGCATTTACTGGCGGAAAGTGCACTTCCGCACCAAGCAGCACGGTTAGGAAATGAGTGATTTTCATGCCTTGAACTCATGGCTTTCCACAATTGCTGCTGCGGTATTTTTGCCAATGTAGGTTTCATGCAGAAGCAGCAGGTTTGCCACAGTTTCCCCTTTCCCTTAAGCATGGCAGCTTTGTGATTCTCGCAGCATTGCAGTCAGGGGTGTAGCCACCATGGCGCCGGGGAAGTTGCTGCCTTGTAAACAATGTTTTTCTAAGAGGGGCTCCTTCCATTCTCACTTGCGTGCCCTTCTCTTACCAGCATATACCAAGCTCACTTGCTTAAAAAAAACCCACATGATGTTCACACGCCCTCATCCTATATAAGGTACGTAAACCCAACACAGTTCCTTCCACCCTAAGCAATAAGGAAGAAATGTCCGTGCGGATTTGGAAGGGTGAGTGCTTGTGAGAATTTTTGGATCCATCTTGAGGAACCTTGTTTAAAAGGCAGCAACCTTCTGTTCTCCTTCCAGTGGCTCCTCCCATTCTCACAAATGGGAGAGTACCAAGCCTAGAAAGAGGTGGTGGGGGAATTTTTTTTTAAAAAATGACACTCCATGGAGGCTGGATCTACAGCCTGGGAGGGGGGCAGCAGGCAGGGGGCAGCCTGCTCTGGGGGGGGGTCCATTCAGCTGGGGGNTCGGAGTTCGACCTGAACTTGGTCTGTTCGGACATCTGAACCGAATGTCGTAACCAAACTCAAAAACGGCCAAACAGTTTGGTCATGTTCGGATGAGTTCGGGGTCAGAAAAAACATGACTTTGGGCAGGAAAAACATAACTGGAAGGGGAAGGCAGCTGAGGAGCAGGCTTCCTGGCACCAGGGCTGGAGACCAGGGGTGGTCCCAGGTCCAAATGATACCGGTACTGAAAAAAACCTTCGATTTCAGTATTGATTTCGGTATCAATACCGCTATTTTCGGATGATCGGCTGAGTTCGGCCAAACTCAACTCTGCCAAACTGAACAGCCGAACCCAAACTCGGGTTTCAAACTGAATGACCGAATGTCCGAACATCCGAAACGCGTTCTGTTTGCACATCCCTACCTGCTACAGGTGAGGTAAAAATTGAACTAAATAATAATAATAAAAATAATAATAATAATAATAATAATAATATAATTTATACTGTTCTAGTACTATTTGAGAGGGTAAATAACCATTCCATATTTACTCGTTCCACACCACTCAAGATTTTATAAACTTCTATTATATCGTCTCTCAGTTGTCTCTTCTCCAAGCTGAAGAACCGTAGCCTATATACCCTCTCTTCAAAGGGGACCTGTTCCATTTTTGTTGCCCTTCTCTGTCCTTTTTCTATTTTTACTATATCTTTTTTGAGATGGAGCAACCAGAACTGCACACAATACTCAAGGTGCAGTTATGCCATAGACTTATATAAAGGCATTATAATATTTACAGTTTTATTTTCTTTCCCTTTACAAATAATTCCTAACATTCTGTTTGCTTTTTTGAAGTCCACCATAGACTGAGCTGAGGATTTCAATGCATTGTCCACAGTAGGCTCAATTCCATAGTAGACTGCGCAGACCTGCATGCGTGTGCAAACTGAGTGCAGACCATGCCCATTTTGACCCGGAAGGCCTTGTAGACTTGAAGCACTCTGGAGTGTCGCTGGACTGGACCCTCCACCACTACCACTGCCGGACCTAGGGCCAGAGCCTGACCTACCTGGTGGTGCCGGAGCTCCAGCTCCGGGTCTGGCAGCGGTGGCAGCAGCGGGTCCGGTAGCGCTCCGAAGCGTTTCAGGTTTCTATTAGGCCTTGCGGGTCATGTGAACCAGAAAGCCTAGTAGAGGCCTGAAGCGATGTGGAGTGCCGCCACCACTGCCGCTGCTGCTGCTGGACCCAGGGCCAGAGCCCTGGCACCACCAGATAGGGTGATCATTAGGGTGGGGATTTTTTTGTTTTGTTTTTAATTACAAGGCTGGGTAGGGTGGGGGAGGGAGGTGAGCCCCGGCACCCTTCCACCCATGCAGCCTGGAGGGGTGAGGGAAAACCAGGTTCCCCCCTTTCCCCAGTCCCCTGCCCAAATGGGTTTGGCCCCACCGAAGCATTTGGACTGAACAGTCAGAACCCGAATGGTTTTAGGGGGGCTGAACCCCAAAAGGGCCGAACATCGAACCCCCTGGTGTTCGCACATCCCTGGAATCCAAGGCCATTTTACTGAGTGGTAACTCATAATTTTGAACCCAGGATTGTGCACATATAGTTTGGATTATTTTTCCCTATGTGCATCATTTATTATTATTATTATTATTATATTTACACCTTATCCCAAATCGGCTAAGGGCAACTTTGCACTTGTCCACATTAAATTTCATCTGCCATTTAGATGCCCAGTCACCCAGTCTCACAAAATATTCCTGCAATTCTCATGTTTTAACTAATTTGAATAGGTTTGTTTCACCTTGACCCTTTCCTCAAAGTTTGATTCTTTTGCCCACGTTATTCAATGTATACATGCAGCCCTTTAGGGATGTCATCATCAAGCATGGGGTTAAGTATCATCAGTATGCTGATGATATACAATGTTACATCTCTTGCCTCATGACCCATGCCAACTCATCCTCTGCCTTGGAGAAATGCATGAATAATATAGCCACCTGGATGCATCGGAGCTACCTTGTGTTCAATCCGAGGTGATGTTGGTGGGAAGGGGAAGCTGATATGAGGATGCCCTTGCTTCTCTCAGGCCCCTGGATGTGGCAGGGGTTTGGGTAGAGATAGTGGATGCAGGTAAAGGACTTGGGCATCATTTTTGACCATGCTCTGTTCATGAATTGGACATGGGGCGGGAAAGCTTTTTTCAACTACACAATTTACGTAAGTTACGCCCTTATTTATTGTAGGCTGACCTTGCTCAGCAACCATTCCCTGGTGACTACGAGGTTGATTTTTGTATTTCCCTCTACTACAGTACAGGCTACCAGCAGTGCTTATCTGTCACCTGCAGCTTGTTCAGAATGCAGCAGCATGACTTTTACATGTTTAGGCAGCCATGATCATGATCATATTACGCCATCCTGTGTTCTCTGCATTGGCTACCTGTAGAACAATGGATTGAGTTTAAGATTGTTCTGATGGTTTTCAGGGCCCTGAATAGTTTATGTCATGGTTATATTTGAGATCTTCTTCTGGAACCTCACACTAATGGGTATCTGCACACGGGAACCGCCCACTGTTTGGGTGTTCTGCCATTGCGTCTTAAGTCAGCGGGTAATCAGGCTTTTGCTGTGGCAGGCCCCTCAGTGTGGAACTTGTTCCCTCCCAGATGTTTGTCTCAGTTCCACTCTTCTTACTTTTAAAAAGCACCAGCAAACATATTTATTTTCTACATACTTTAAGGATCCACTACTGCACCCCTTAATGTATTTTGTCCTTCTTTTTTCCTTCCCCTATCTTACAATTTCTAAATTTTCTTTTAAATTACTTGTTTTAAATTGTTTATATTGTGCTTTTGTGTAAAATATGAAATTCTCCAAGTGCCATGTAGGCAGGGATAATTCTAAAAATAAAATTCTTGTATTATTATTATTATTATTATTATTATTATTATTATTAATAATAATAATAATAATAATAATAATAATAATTTATGATGATGATAATGATGATTTGATCACCTCATTCTTAACCCCCTTATCCAGATAATGGATATACATGAATACATTAAGCAACATCAGTCCTAGTACAGATCCATGAGGCATTCCACAATTTACCTCTCTTCATTATGAAAACTGACCATTTAGTTCAAATCTTTAATTCCTATCTTTTAACCAGTTACTAGTCCACAATAGGACACTGCCTCCTATTCCATGACTTTTTAATTTCCTGACGAGTCTCTCATGAAGGACCTTATAAAATGCATTCTGAAAATATCGATGTGTGAACACGGTTCGGAAGTTCAGAGTTCGGACTGGACTCAGTCTGTTCGGATGAAAGAACCCGAACCTGCACTGACCAAACCTGAACTTGATCTGAACTCTGAAATGGCCGAACAGTTAATTCAGATTGGATCAAGTTTAGATGAGTTTGGGCAGGAGAAATGCGACCCCTGCCTGACATGGGGGGGAGGGGTCAGCTGAAGAGCAGACATCCAGGCACCAGGGGTGGAGAGGCTTGGAGTAGCAGCCAGCCTGCCCAATCACCATCCCTTCTCTCCTCAGACCTCTGGCTTTGCAGTATGTGATTGTAATGGAGGACGGGGGTGGAGGGGGCTAGGCTGCACAGAGCCAATGGGGCTTGTGGTAAGGTGGGTGCAGCAAGTAACAAAACTAATTACCCTCCCTCTTACCAACACCTTCTGAGCTAGCCACTGTTCCTGACAGCAGGTGTTTTCAGAAGGCTCCCTCTCCCAGCAGTTTTTGTTCCTTCCTATTCTTATCCATTGCCATCCTCTTCCTATTTCACCCATCCCACACATTTACCTCCATATTATCATTTATTTAGATTAGATTAGATAGATTTAGGCATTATTTTTATTTTTTACCAATCCCTGTGTTCTTTATCCCTACCCTCCATTGAATCCTCCCCCCTTCCCTTTATATTTTCCATTCCTGATTCCCTTCCACTATTTTTGGATTTATTTTGAGTAGGATTAGATTGATTTAGATTTCATTTAGATTTAGCTTCATTTCACTGTGTTCTTTGCTATTCCCCACATCCCTGTGTAATATTGTGTGTGTGTGTCTATATATAGATAGATAGATAGATAGATGTAGGAGTTACTTTAGAGAGATAGACAGAGATAGTTTTAGTGTGTAGTTATTCAGTTTTGATATTTTAGAGTGAGTTTGTATGACTAGGCCTTTGTAGATATAATATTTAGTTACATAGTTTTTAGAATAGTTAATACTATAGTTAGAGTTAGTGTAGATATATATAATATTAGATAAAAAAATTGAATATATATATTTTTATCTAATATTATATATATCTACACTAACTCTAACTATAGTATTAACTATTCTAAAAACTATGTAACTAAATACTATATCTACAAAGGCCTAGTCATACAAACACACTCTAAAATATCAAAACTGAATAACTACACACTAAAACTATCTCTGTCTGTATAACTAAAGTAACTCCTACATCTATCTATCTATCTATCTATATATAGACACACACACACAATATTACACAGGGATGTGGGGAATAGCAAAGAACACAGTGAAATGAAGCTAAATCTAAATGAAATCTAAATCAATCTAATCCTACTCAAAATAAATCCAAAAATAGTGGAAGGGAATCAGGAATGGAAAATATAAAGGGAAGGGGGGAGGATTCAATGGAGGGTAGGGATAAAGAACACAGGGATTGGTAAAAAATAAAAATAATGCCTAAATCTATCTAATCTAATCTAAATAAATGATAATATGGAGGTAAATGTGTGGGATGGGTGAAATAGGAAGAGGATGGCAATGGATAAGAATAGGAAGGAACAAAAACTGCTGGGAGAGGGAGCCTTCTGAAAACACCTGCTGTCAGGAACAGTGGCTAGCTCAGAAGGTGTTGGTAAGAGGGAGGGTAATTAGTTTTGTTACTTGCTGCACCCACCTTACCACAAGCCCCATTGGCTCTGTGCAGCCTAGCCCCCTCCACCCCCGTCCTCCATTACAATCACATACTGCAAAGCCAGAGGTCTGAGGAGAGAAGGGATGGTGATTGGGCAGGCTGGCTGCTACTCCAAGCCTCTCCACCCCTGGTGCCTGGATGTCTGCTCTTCAGCTGACCCCTCCCCCCCATGTCAGGCAGGGGTCGCATTTCTCCTGCCCAAACTCATCTAAACTTGATCCAATCTGAATTAACTGTTCGGCCATTTCAGAGTTCAGATCAAGTTCAGGTTTGGTCAGTGCAGGTTCGGGTTCTTTCATCCGAACAGACTGAGTCCAGTCCGAACTCTGAACTTCCGAACCGTGTTCACACATCGATATTTTCAGAATGCATTTTATAAGGTCCTTCATGAGAGACTCGTCAGGAAATTAAAAAGTCATGGAATAGGAGGCAGTGTCCTATTGTGGACTAGTAACTGGTTAAAAGATAGGAATTAAAGATTTGAACTAAATGGTCAGTTTTCATAATGAAGAGAGGTAAATTGTGGAATGCCTCATGGATCTGTACTAGGACTGATGTTGCTTAATGTATTCATGTATATCCATTATCTGGATAAGGGGGTTAAGAATGAGGTGATCAAATCATCATTATCATCATCATAAATTATTATTATTATTATTATTATTATTATTATTAATAATAATAATAATAATAATAATAATAATAATAATACAAGAATTTTATTTTTAGAATTATCCCTGCCTACATGGCACTTGGAGAATTTCATATTTTACACAAAAGCACAATATAAACAATTTAAAACAAGTAATTTAAAAGAAAATTTAGAAATTGTAAGATAGGGGAAGGAAAAAAGAAGGACAAAATACATTAAGGGGTGCAGTAGTGGATCCTTAAAGTATGTAGAAAATAAATATGTTTGCTGGTGCTTTTTAAAAGTAAGAAGAGTGGAACTGAGACAAACATCTGGGAGGGAACAAGTTCCACACTGAGGGGCCTGCCACAGCAAAAGCCTGATTACCCGCTGACTTAAGACGCAATGGCAGAACACCCAAACAGTGGGCGGTTCCCGTGTGCAGATACCCATTAGTGTGAGGTTCCAGAAGAAGATCTCAAATATAACCATGACATAAACTATTCAGGGCCCTGAAAACCATCAGAACAATCTTAAACTCAATCCATTGTTCTACAGGTAGCCAATGCAGAGAACACAGGATGGCGTAATATGATCATGATCATGGCTGCCTAAACATGTAAAAGTCATGCTGCTGCATTCTGAACAAGCTGCAGGTGACAGATAAGCACTGCTGGTAGCCTGTACTGTAGTAGAGGGAAATACAAAAATCAACCTCGTAGTCACCAGGGAATGGTTGCTGAGCAAGGTCAGCCTACAATAAATAAGGGCGTAACTTACGTAAATTGTGTAGTTGAAAAAAGCTTTCCCGCCCCATGTCCAATTCATGAACAGAGCATGGTCAAAAATGATGCCCAAGTCCTTTACCTGCATCCACTATCTCTACCCAAACCCCTGCCACATCCAGGGGCCTGAGAGAAGCAAGGGCATCCTCATATCAGCTTCCCCTTCCCACCAACATCACCTCGGATTGAACACAAGGTAGCTCCGATGCATCCAGGTGGCTATATTATTCATGCATTTCTCCAAGGCAGAGGATGAGTTGGCATGGGTCATGAGGCAAGAGATGTAACATTGTATATCATCAGCATACTGATGATACTTAACCCCATGCTTGATGATGACATCCCTAAAGGGCTGCATGTATACATTGAATAACGTGGGCAAAAGAATCAAACTTTGAGGAAAGGGTCAAGGTGAAACAAACCTATTCAAATTAGTTAAAACATGAGAATTGCAGGAATATTTTGTGAGACTGGGTGACTGGGCATCTAAATGGCAGATGAAATTTAATGTGGACAAGTGCAAAGTTGCCCTTAGCCGATTTGGGATAAGGTGTAAATATAATAATAATAATAATAATAAATGATGCACATAGGGAAAAATAATCCAAACTATATGTGCACAATCCTGGGTTCAAAATTATGAGTTACCACTCAGTAAAATGGCCTTGGATTCCAGGGATGTGCGAACACCAGGGGGTTCGATGTTCGGCCCTTTTGGGGTTCAGCCCCCCTAAAACCATTCGGGTTCTGACTGTTCAGTCCAAATGCTTCGGTGGGGCCAAACCCATTTGGGCAGGGGACTGGGGAAAGGGGGGAACCTGGTTTTCCCTCACCCCTCCAGGCTGCATGGGTGGAAGGGTGCCGGGGCTCACCTCCCTCCCCCACCCTACCCAGCCTTGTAATTAAAAACAAAACAAAAAAATCCCCACCCTAATGATCACCCTATCTGGTGGTGCCAGGGCTCTGGCCCTGGGTCCAGCAGCAGCAGCGGCAGTGGTGGCGGCACTCCACATCGCTTCAGGCCTCTACTAGGCTTTCTGGTTCACATGACCCGCAAGGCCTAATAGAAACCTGAAACGCTTCGGAGCGCTACCGGACCCGCTGCTGCCACCGCTGCCAGACCCGGAGCTGGAGCTCCGGCACCACCAGGTAGGTCAGGCTCTGGCCCTAGGTCCGGCAGTGGTAGTGGTGGAGGGTCCAGTCCAGCGACACTCCAGAGTGCTTCAAGTCTACAAGGCCTTCCGGGTCAAAATGGGCATGGTCTGCACTCAGTTTGCACACGCATGCAGGTCTGCGCAGTCTACTATGGAATTGAGCCTACTGTGGACAATGCATTGAAATCCTCAGCTCAGTCTATGGTGGACTTCAAAAAAGCAAACAGAATGTTAGGAATTATTTGTAAAGGGAAAGAAAATAAAACTGTAAATATTATAATGCCTTTATATAAGTCTATGGCATAACTGCACCTTGAGTATTGTGTGCAGTTCTGGTTGCTCCATCTCAAAAAAGATATAGTAAAAATAGAAAAAGGACAGAGAAGGGCAACAAAAATGGAACAGGTCCCCTTTGAAGAGAGGGTATATAGGCTACGGTTCTTCAGCTTGGAGAAGAGACAACTGAGAGACGATATAATAGAAGTTTATAAAATCTTGAGTGGTGTGGAACGAGTAAATATGGAATGGTTATTTACCCTCTCAAATAGTACTAGAACAGTATAAATTATATTATTATTATTATTATTATTATTATTTTTATTATTATTATTTAGTTCAATTTTTACCTCACCTGTAGCAGGTAGGGATGTGCAAACAGAACGCGTTTCGGATGTTCGGACATTCGGTCATTCAGTTTGAAACCCGAGTTTGGGTTCGGCTGTTCAGTTTGGCAGAGTTGAGTTTGGCCGAACTCAGCCGATCATCCGAAAATAGCGGTATTGATACCGAAATCAATACTGAAATCGAAGGTTTTTTTCAGTACCGGTATCATTTGGACCTGGGACCACCCCTGGTCTCCAGCCCTGGTGCCAGGAAGCCTGCTCCTCAGCTGCCTTCCCCTTCCAGTTATGTTTTTCCTGCCCAAAGTCATGTTTTTTCTGACCCCGAACTCATCCGAACATGACCAAACTGTTTGGCCGTTTTTGAGTTTGGTTACGACATTCGGTTCAGATGTCCGAACAGACCAAGTTCAGGTCGAACTCCGAACATCCAAACCACATTTGCACATTCCTAGTATCAGGGCACAATCCTTCAGGACTGTGGTCTTTTAAAGAGGGGCTGAGTAGGCTAGCCCTAAAGGCTGTGCATATGCATGGGTCTGGGGAATCCAGCCCCCTGGAGAAAGCAGCCTGGGTTTGACACTAGAACTGTAAAGGTTAACAACCAGACTATAGCCAGGGATCATGCCCAGTAAAGGCTTCAAGACTGTTCAGAGCTCTAAGTGCTGGGGCATGCTCAGTAGGGCTTTCTAACCCTCTCTGAACTCTGAGTATGAAGACATGCTCCTTAGGGACCTTGAGAACTGAGCATGCTCAGGGCCTATAAAGGGCCTGTGCTCATATGAGAGAGGGGCAATGTAGGAGTAGGAGATAAGGCTGTGAGCTCCCTACTCCAGGAAAGTAACCTTTGTGAAGGACCTGCTTAGATCAGAGGGCCCATGACCAGATAAAGGGTTAAGGTGGAGAACTAAGGGCTTTTCAGACAATCTCTAGATATAGAGACTGTGTACATATATGGTGGCATAGGACTTGACTGTGAGGGGTGGTAGGAGATCATTGGTGGAAAGAAAGAAAGAAAGAAAGAAAGAAAGAAAGAAAGAAAGAAAGAAAGGGCCTATTGAGAGCATAGGGCCCAAGCCCAGGTTAAGACTTAAGGTGGAGAATAGAGAGGCCTAAGGTGGAGAATAGAGAGGGTTTGGGGGTCAAGCCCTAGAATGGAGACCGTGTGCACATATGGTGGCATAGGCCTTGGATATAAGAGGAGGTAGTAGGCCAAGGGTGGGGCTGCTACAGGGGTACCCCACAGAGTGCACCCCTCTACTTGGGGGAATAAAGTCAAGTTGAAGGCTGAATAGGCATGGCAGCAGGGTTTACTACTTCTGCTATTGACACCCCAGCACCCTGTGTGGCCCTGGGAAGCCCCTGCTACAGCATGTGGTGGAGAATGCAGGCACAACCCTCCTGTCAGCATTAAGCTGTCTTGCTACGCAAGGGGATGTAGGATCTTGCACAGTGGCAGAATGCAATCTGAAAGATTACAACCAGATGCAAGCAAGAGCAGTGAGTTACGGGAGGATTGTGCCTGGAGCAGCAAGCAAGTGATTGTGATCTGAGTTGGGAAAGCTCTTCCAAGGATGGGCCTGGAGCCAGGTTGAAGTCAGGAGTTTCACCCATAGCCTACGGTGATTTGGATCGCAAAGGACATGCCAGTAGGAGAAGTTGGCCAAATTGGGAGACATGTGCCAACAACCCTCAGCCTGTGGAACTTTGTTGAGCAAGAGCTGAGACGGCATGACAGGCACCCAAGAATTGTGCTAAGTAGGTACTGGGGACCAAAGGGAGAGGTACCTTGTGGAGATGTTAAAATTGTGGCCATAGTAGACACTGTTGGAGGGCCTGCTGGGAGAAATGGCAAGGCCTGTATAATAACTGGACTCTGGGATATCAGAGCCAGTGCAAGGGCATGTATTGCTGGACCTGTGGGGTGATGGGGCATGTAAAATGACTTTGTCCCTATAGGACTTGCATACAAAGGAAGAAATGGGATAAAAAGCCTACCCTAGAAGAAAGTGAGACTCTGAAGGTAACATAGAGCCCCACAGAGGAAATAAAAATGCAACTGGAGCAGAGACTTCCCAGGAGGTGTTGGGCTTCTCAAGCCTTGGGACATGTAAAAAAGGGTTGTCCTGGAGGAAAACCTCCCAAGGAGGGCCAGAGGGCTTCTAAAGTGAAGGGCAAAGGTAGCTGGTGTAAAAAGGAAAAGGAAGAAAGAGGGAGGAAGTCTATAGGGAGTACAAAGTACAAAGGAAGGTCCCAGAGGATCAGTGGTGGCTGCTGGGTTTCAAGACAGGTGGAGCATGGGGCAGGGCCGTAAGTGGGAGGGGAAAGATCAACGGTAGGTGGAGCCTAGTCAACAGTAGGCAGAGACTAGCCAATGGTAGNAATAGAAGTTTATAAAATCTTGAGTGGTGTGGAACGAGTAAATATGGAATGGTTATTTACCCTCTCAAATAGTACTAGAACAGTATAAATTATATTATTATTATTATTATTATTATTATTTTTATTATTATTATTTAGTTCAATTTTTACCTCACCTGTAGCAGGTAGGGATGTGCAAACAGAACGCGTTTCGGATGTTCGGACATTCGGTCATTCAGTTTGAAACCCGAGTTTGGGTTCGGCTGTTCAGTTTGGCAGAGTTGAGTTTGGCCGAACTCAGCCGATCATCCGAAAATAGCGGTATTGATACCGAAATCAATACTGAAATCGAAGGTTTTTTTCAGTACCGGTATCATTTGGACCTGGGACCACCCCTGGTCTCCAGCCCTGGTGCCAGGAAGCCTGCTCCTCAGCTGCCTTCCCCTTCCAGTTATGTTTTTCCTGCCCAAAGTCATGTTTTTTCTGACCCCGAACTCATCCGAACATGACCAAACTGTTTGGCCGTTTTTGAGTTTGGTTACGACATTCGGTTCAGATGTCCGAACAGACCAAGTTCAGGTCGAACTCCGAACATCCAAACCACATTTGCACATTCCTAGTATCAGGGCACAATCCTTCAGGACTGTGGTATTTTAAAGAGGGGCTGAGTAGGCTAGCCCTAAAGGCTGTGCATATGCATGGGTCTGGGGAATCCAGCCCCCTGGAGAAAGCAGCCTGGGTTTGACACTAGAACTGTAAAGGTTAACAACCAGACTATAGCCAGGGATCATGCCCAGTAAAGGCTTCAAGACTGTTCAGAGCTCTAAGTGCTGGGGCATGCTCAGTAGGGCTTTCTAACCCTCTCTGAACTCTGAGTATGAAGACATGCTCCTTAGGTACCTTGAGAACTGAGCATGCTCAGGGCCTATAAAGGGCCTGTGCTCATATGAGAGAGGGGCAATGTAGGAGTAGGAGATAAGGCTGTGAGCTCCCTACTCCAGGAAAGTAACCTTTGTGAAGGACCTGCTTAGATCAGAGGGCCCATGACCAGATAAAGGGTTAAGGTGGAGAACTAAGGGCTTTTCAGACAATCTCTAGATATAGAGACTGTGTACATATATGGTGGCATAGGACTTGACTGTGAGGGGTGGTAGGAGATCATTGGTGGAAAGAAAGAAAGAAAGAAAGAAAGAAAGAAAGAAAGAAAGAAAGAAAGGGCCTATTGAGAGCATAGGGCCCAAGCCCAGGTTAAGACTTAAGGTGGAGAATAGAGAGGCCTAAGGTGGAGAATAGAGAGGGTTTGGGGGTCAAGCCCTAGAATGGAGACCGTGTGCACATATGGTGGCATAGGCCTTGGATATAAGTGGAGGTAGTAGGCCAAGGGTGGGGCTGCTACAGGGATACCCCACAGAGTGCACCCCTCTACTTGGAGGAATAAAGTCAAGTTGAAGGCTGAATAGGCATGGCAGCAGGGTTTACTACTTCTGCTATTGACACCCCAGCACCCTGTGTGGCCCTGGGAAGCCCCTGCTACAGCATGTGGTGGAGAATGCAGGCACAACCCTCCTGTCAGCATTAAGCTGTCTTGCTACGCAAGGGGATGTAGGATCTTGCACAGTGGCAGAATGCAATCTGAAAGATTACAACCAGATGCAAGCAAGAGCAGTGAGTTACGGGAGGATTGTGCCTGGAGCAGCAAGCAAGTGATTGTGATCTGAGTTGGGAAAGCTCTTCCAAGGATGGGCCTGGAGCCAGGTTGAAGTCAGGAGTTTCACCCATAGCCTACGGTGATGTGGATCGCAAAGGACATGCCAGTAGGAGAAGTTGGCCAAATTGGGAGACATGTGCCAACAACCCTCAGCCTGTGGAACTTTGTTGAGCAAGAGCTGAGACGGCATGACAGGCACCCAAGAATTGTGCTAAGTAGGTACTGGGGACCAAAGGGAGAGGTACCTTGTGGAGATGTTAAAATTGTGGCCATAGTGGACACTGTTGGAGGGCCTGCTGGGAGAAATGGCAAGGCCTGTATAATAACTGGACTCTGGGATATCAGAGCCAGTGCAAGGGCATGTATTGCTGGACCTGTGGGGTGATGGGGCATGTAAAATGACTTTGTCCCTATAGGACTTGCATACAAAGGAAGAAATGGGATAAAAAGCCTACCCTAGAAGAAAGTGAGACTCTGAAGGTAACATACAGCCCCACAGAGGAAATAAAAATGCAACTGGAGCAGAGACTTCCCAGGAGGTGTTGGGCTTCTCAAGCCTTGGGACATGTAAAAAAGGGTTGTCCTGGAGGAAAACCTCCCAAGGAGGGCCAGAGGGCTTCTAAAGTGAAGGGCAAAGGTAGCTGGTGTAAAAAGGAAAAGGAAGAAAGAGGGAGGAAGTCTATAGGGAGTACAAAGTACAAAGGAAGGTCCCAGAGGATCAGTGGTGGCTGCTGGGTTTCAAGACAGGTGGAGCATGGGGCAGGGCCGTAAGTGGGAGGGGAAAGATCAACGGTAGGTGGAGCCTAGTCAACAGTAGGCAGAGACTAGCCAATGGTAGACGGAGCCAGCAGTGCACATGCCAACACAGAGTGAGCAAAGCAAACCATCTTAAGCCAACAATATTATGTGGTGAAGTCCTTAGCACACTACAAAAGTATCAGCATGGATTTCCACTTGTGCCCAAAACATGATACACAGTTTTGTTGCAATGTAAAAGGCATCTGCTGCAACCAGAGAGGGAGCATTCATGCAAAGACTAGCCATTAGTGAACCAACATGTGGCATGGGGCCTTCTTGCAGCAGAAAAACCTTGAAACAGACACTGCAAATGGGGTTATTTTAAGTGCAGTGAACAGTCCAGTAAAGATTAGAAACCCTTCTATCCACGCCCTCTGGTCCTCCAGCCAAAAAATAGAAAGCAGACAGTTCAGGTGGAAAACAGCAAAGGGGCTATTTTAACTAAGCGTAGTCATAGCTAGTGAGAGCCTCCACAAAATGGCCACCACCTTTGCTCTTAGTTCGGGTTCGTGCATTCGGTCCCGCAGAGTTCGGACCCCACTGAATGTTTGGAACACTCATCTGCCTGGAGGCTTGGGGTGCTCAAGTGGTGCCCATGGGGGTCATGGCAGGTCATCAGAGACACAGCAGCAGTAGCAAAGACCAGGAAGATTTGGGGCTTGGCACCCCAGATTGCCCGGGCAGGCAGGTTCGGCGTTTGGCCCCTCGGGGTGCCCGTGAGAGCATGAATGGCCATCTGAGACCCTGCAACAGCAGCAGAGGCTGGGAAGGCTTGGGACTTGGTGGCTGGCCTGGCACCCATACTGGGCCAGGCATTGCAGGCTGCCAAGCATTGGATTGAGCAGCGGCAGAATCCTGTCCAGGGCTTGGTGACTGGCACCCCTACTCATCTGGGCATTGCAGGCTGCCAGGCATTGGCAGAGCAGCGGCAGAGGCCCGACCAGGGCTTGGTGACTGGCACCCCTACTTGGCCAGGTGTTGAAGGCTGCCAGGCATTGGCAGAGCAGCAGAAGAGGCCCAGACAGGGCCTGGTAGCTAGCACCCTTACTTGGAGGGCATTGCAGGTTGCCTGGATTTTTGGAGAGCACTCTGTGCATGGCAATGAGTGGGTGCTCTGTGGTATGGAACCTGACACTGATGCGTTATGCGGTATGGCCAGTATGGCACCTGAACTTGGCCGGACAATGCAGGCTGTCACGCATCAGCAGAGCAGTGGCAGAAAACCAGCCAGGGCTTGGTGGCTGGCACCCTTACTTGGATGGGTGTTGCAGGCTGGCTTGCATCAGCGGAACTATTCATCTTGCCTTGCACAAAGCACTCTGGATTTTTGGCGAGTGCTCTGTGCGTGGCCATGAGTGGGTGCTCTGTATGGCACCTGCCATCTATGTGTTATGTGGTATGGTAAGTATGGCACCCCTACTTGGCCAGGCATTTCAGGCTTGCTGGCATTGGTGGAGCAGTGGCAAAGGCCGGCCAGGGCTTGGTGACTGGCACCCTTACTTGCCCGGGTGTTTCAGGCTGGCTGGAATCAGTGGAGCTATTCATCTTGCCTTGCACAAAGCACTCTGGATTTTGGCGAGTGCTCTGTGCGTGGCCAGGAGTGGGTGCTCTGTATGACAACTGCCGCCTATGCATTATGCAGTATGGCCAGTATGGGACCCCTAGTGGACCTGGCATTGAAGGTTGGCTGGCATAGGTGGAGCAGAGGCAGAGACCCAGCCAGGGTTTGGTGACTGGCACCCCTAATTGGCCAGGCATTGCAGGCTGCCAGGCATTGGTGGAGCTATTCGACTTTCCTTGCATGAAGAATTCTGGATATTCAGCAAGCGCTCTATGCATGGCCATGAGTGGGTGCTCTGTGATATGGCACCAATGTGTAATGTGGTATTGCAATATGGCACCCTTACTTGGCCAGGCATTGCAGGCTGCCAGG
>QEPC01007800.1:8340-30383 GCA_003113815.1 Sphenodon punctatus
GAGGAATGTGATGGAGCATGACTGTAGCATACACCAGGGACATCCTGGTTTTGGGCAGACCTGCCACATTATGTTAGTTATCCTAGGACTGCGGTGCAAAACCTCCTGGAGGCCTCTTTGAAAATAAGTACAAGCGCTGTGTTCTGCATAGAACAGGGGTGGGGAACCTGAGGCCCTGGGGCCAAATGCAACCCACAACAAGTTTTTATGTGGCCCTTTTCCTGTTCCTATCACCAAGTATGGGTGTCAACCCATGCCAATTTTGGGGCACGGATTGATATGGGTACAGTTTATTCCCCCCGCCCCCAGATTTAATTACAAGTACAGTATGGTATGGACCCATAATTAAATCCAAAAAACAAACTGGTTATCCCTGCCCCCACAGCTTGTCTTACCCCCACCCCCGAGACCCTGGTATGGTACTTACTGGCCTCGGAGTGGGCTTGATTGAAGGTCTGGTGGGCTGCCGCTTGACTGAAGGTCTGTGGGGGGGAGCGCCTCCTGTGTGGAGGAGTCCCCCTGGCAGGTCCCCCCTCGCAGCGGTGCGCTGTGGGGTCCCTGCTCCACAGGACGCATGCTCAAAATAGCCGCTGGGGCCATTCCGTGCATGTGCAGCTCTTCTGCAAAATGATGCCAGAAGGTGCATTTTGCAAAAGGGCAGTTGTTCTGTGCATGCGTGAATGGGCCATTCCTACCCTCAAGCACTGAAAAACTGCTCAGGGCAAGCAAGTAGAAACGAGGGCATGCACATAAGGATAGGGGACAGATCCATGGCACAGATCTGTGCTCTGGGCCCTCTCTTTCTTCAGTACCTTCCAGATCCCTGTGGTGCCCAGAACTGGACACTGCATTTTAAGAAGGACATTGACAAACTGGAATGGGTTCAGAGGAGAGTGACAGTGATCGGGGGTCTGGAAACCAAGTCCTGTGAGGAAAGGTTGAAGGAGCTGAGTATATTTAGCCTGGTGAAGAGAAGACTAAGAGGAGACATGATAGCCATCTTCTAATATCTGAAGGGCCGACACATAACAGATGGTGCAGACTTGTTCTCTGTTGTTCCTGAGGGCAGGACTAGAACCAATGGGCTCAAATTACAANTTCTCTGTTGTTCCTGAGGGCAGGACTAGAACCAATGGGCTCAAATTACAAGAAAGCAGATTTTGGCTAAACATTAGGAAGAACGTCTAACGGTAAGAGCTGTTTGACAGTGGAACAGGCTGCCTAGGGCAGTGGTGGGCTCTCCTTCACTGGAGGTTTTCAAACAGAGGCTGGACAGTCATCTGTCAGGGATGCTGTAGGTGTGGATTTCCTGCATTGAGGAACTAGATGACCTCCAAGGTCACTTCCAACTCTAAGATTCTATTATTCTATTAAGCATCCTGCTCCAATGTCTATGTGGCCCTCAGAGCCACATTGTACTGATTTTCAAAGAGGCCTCCAGGAGGGAGAAGGTTCCCCATCCATGGCATAGAAGGGGGCAGGGGTGCTTAAGGGCTGCATTCAGGAAGAAAAGCCTCTAGATCATGGATCTGTCCCCTGTTCCTATGTGCATGCCCTCACCTCTGCTCCCTTCCCTTGAGCTCAGTCTTTCAGTGCTTGGAGGTAGAAACAGGATTCAGGGGCCAGATCCAGGAAATGCAAAGGGACCAAAATAAAAAGTAACCATGGATCACACTGAAAGAATGAACTCAGGATAAGGAAGCAGTAATGGGGGAATGCCCACAAGGATAGGGGATAAAGCCATTCCACAAAGCCATGATCTGGACCTTCCTGAGTGCACTCCTCAAGCACACCCATCACCAGGAGAAAGGGGCCAAACCTGGGGAAAGAAAAAGAGGAAGGGGGGCAGGGGGAGTCCAAACAGCAGAGAGGGGCGAGAAGGGGGCAAAGGGGAAGGGAGGATGTGTAGATTCATCCAGTTGCAGCTCTGGTGGCCAGGTCTGAGCTCTGGGGGAGGAGGGAAGATGGGAGGCGTCGCTCCAGCCCCTCCTTCTGCTCTTCTCCGTTGTGTTGCCCCTCCATCCAGGCTATAAGCCAGGTTATTGGCTGGGAGGACGGGGTGGTCCATAGGGGGACTACAGGATGTCCCTTAGCCCCTGCCTCCAGCCCCTCCCCTGCACTGAACTGTAGCACCATACTGGGGGTGAAATTCCTTGAGTCCCATCAACCATTCCTGCGCAGGAGAGACTTCTCTTCCAGCTCCTGCTGGCACTGTCTGCTTCACCATTAAAACAGGCACATGTGCAGAAGCAGAGCGTAGCCTTCTGCGCATGTGCCTGCTTTCATTTTGGTAATGCAGGCAGCAGCAGCAAAGTCTGGGGTGCTCAGGGCAGGATGCGCATGTGCTAACTGCACTGGGGGAGTGCTGGCAGCAGCGTTAGCCGTGGCAAAGCATGGCTCAGCAGCAGGCAACCGCAGCAGTGGTGATATCAGCAGCGATAGGGCCCAGGGTGCTCAGAAGGGCACTGTCCCTTAGCCAGGGTCCCAATTCTGAAAAATTCTCACCCAGATTCTGCAACCCAAAATTGCAAATTATTCCCCCAACACACACATTTACTAAAGCTTATTTAATTAAATTTAATAAAGGTAAAAAAGTTAGGGAGCAATCCAACGGCCTGTGTACGCCGATCGCTGACACTGTGCTCCGGACAGAACGTGTGCGCTCAGATGCACATGCATGCCGCGAGCTCAGCACAGCTGCCCGGAGCTGTGCTGCGCACATCGCATACATGCACAACTGTGTGTGGGTCAGCATACAACAGCCATTGGGTTGCTCTCTTAGTCTAGTAAGTTTAAAATGAGACATTATTTATTTGCATTAAAATACATGTATTTATTTATTTATTCAATTTTTTATCCCACCCTTTTCTTGAAGGCTCAGGGTGGCTTACAAAATACATAAAAATATAAAAACATTAGAAAAAAAACACATTAAAATAATTTAAAAAAACCCCATAACTCACCCAATCTCCTATCCCCACCCGCCAAATGCCTTTTTGAACAGACAAGTCTTACACCACTTCCGGAAGATACTCAGGTTCAAATGAACCTCTGAGGGAAGGGAGTTCCATAGCACTGGGGCATCAACCAAGAACACCACCCTGCGAGCCCTTGCCATATGGACAAGGCTAACAAGCAGTAGGCACAGGGAGGTTCTCCCAGATGATCCCAGGGGCTGCAATGGAACATGGAAGGACAGGCGATCTCTAAGATATGTGGGGTCCAGACTGTTTAGGGCTTTAAAGGTCAAAACCAGCACCTTGAATTGTGCCCAGAAAGCTATAGGGAGCCAGTGCAGACTTTGGAGCACTAGTGTAATGTGCTCCCAGTGCCCTGGCCCTAAAAGGAGGTGAGCTGCCATATTCTGAAGCAGCTGCAGCTTCTGAACAGTTATCAAGGGCAGCCCCACGAAGAGTGCATTGCTGTAGTCTAGCCTCGAGGTGATGAAAACATGGATGACAGTGGTCAGAGCTGAATCACAAAGAAAAGGCCACTGTCTCCTCACTAGATGGAGGTGGTGAAAAGTGCCCCTGGTCACTGCCTCAGCCTGACAATGAAGCACAACAAGGGGTCCAGAAGCACTCCGAGGCTGCAAACCTGACTGACCAGAGGGGTCTGGACTCCATCAGTAGCAGGAGTCCCAATCCCCTCCAGAACACAAGGCCGGCCAACCATCATCACCTGCCTTGTCTGGATTCAGCTTCAATCGGCTCATCCTCATCCAGTTCCTGACACAGCCCAGCATCAGGTAAGCACCAAGACTGCAGGGCCTGGGTCAGATGAAAAAAGAGGTAGAGCTGAGTGTCATCAGCATACTGATGGTACTTCACCCCAAACCTCCGAATGACCTCACCCAATGGCCTTGTATACATGTTGAGCAAGAGGGGGGAACAGAATAGAACCCTGTGGGACCCCACAGGGGAGGTCCCGAGAGGATGATGAGGACTCGCCCATCACCACTCTCTGGGACCTCCCCAACAGGAAGGAGAGGAACCACTCATGAACAGTCCTGCGCACCCCTGCCAGGTCCCGCAGTCATGTCAACAACACCTTGTGGTCAACTGTATTAACTACTGAAAGATCTAACAGGATAGAATTTCCTCTGTCAGTCTCTAGGTGCAGGTCATCAACCAAGGCCACAAGTGCAGTCTCCGTACCATACCCAGGATGGAAGTCTGACTGAAATGGGTCCAGGAATCTGATGGCATCGAGATGAGAATGGAGCTGCTGGGCAACCACCTGTTCAATAACCTTCCCTGAAAAGGGAAGAGAAGGTTAGAGACAGGCCGATAGCTGGCCAGGGAGTCAGCGTCCAAAGATGGCTTCTTAAGGAGGGGCCGGACAATCACAGTTTTAAGAACATCCAACAACTACCCTCCCGAAGTAAGATGTTGACAACCCCAGTCAGCAACAGCCCCAGCATCTCCCAGCTGGCTTTCACCAGCTAGGATGGGCAAGGATCTAGTTCACAACTGGTTGCCCTTGCCACCCCAAGCACCTCCCCCGCATCACTGGATAATACCAATTGAAACTGATCCAAATAAAACAGGACAAGACTGAGCTTCCATAACCTCAAACTCTGACTCTGCAGGTGAAATGGCTGCATCCACGTCATGGTGAATACAAGCAATTTTTGTCTGCAAAGTAATTAATAAAAATGTCTCAGCGGGCATTAGATGACTCCATTTCCAGGTGGGGGCAGATTGGATTAACCAGGCCCCTCACCACCCGGAACAGCTCTGCCGGACGAGACTTTGCAGATGTTATGATAGCAGAGAAGAAAGCTTTCTTTGCTGCCATCACAGTCACGGCATAGTCCCTTAAAAATAATCTATGCTGCAATTTGTTGGCTTCAATGCGAGTCAAGTGCCACCTGTGCTCTATCTGCCTAGCCTCCTGCTTTTGCTGCCTCAGGTCTTCCGTATACCAGGGGAACCTGCGCTGCCATAGCAGTGGGAGCAGACGTCTGGGTGCAATGCAACTATGTTGATGGCCATGGATGATGTCATTCCATAAAGCGATCAGATTATCAACAGAGTAGGTTGGTAGGTAAACCTCCCAGAGAGTCAACCCGTACTTCTCTAATTTCTCTGCGGCTTCCTCGAATGCCTCCTTGAATTTTGACATCATCTCCAATCACAAAGACAGAGGGGTATTATCATCACCTGCATGTAGCAGATTACTACAGCTTTCTGTTGTGAGCTGTGCATTTGCCTGCTGCTGTATTTGAAGAGCTTCCAAAGTGTCCACCATCTCTGTAGCAACTGGAGCTTGAAATTGGAACTTGTCAAGCAGGGTGCATATAATGGCAAGGTTTTTTCAGCCAGGAACGCCGGCTCCACTTGCAACCGGACATACTCTCTCTCATCAAACAGGAATTTCTGTGAGGAGAAAGTGCAATCACTTCAACAGTAATTTCACAGTGCAAAAGGGAGAACAAATTAAATCACATATGAAATCAAACATGAAGTAACACTTACCTCAAGAGCCTCCAGTGTTGCACATGGATCAACAATCTGTATTACCTTGTGACCTTGTGAATGAAATCTCTCTGATATTTGATGTGGTTGTGGTGATAAACTGCAGCTCTAAAATAAGAAGTCCGTCAGATCGCATAGGGATCATGTGGCATTGTGGCTTTCCCTACAGATGTTGTGGGTACCTTAATTTTCTTACACTGCCACTGTCATTTTCGAAAAGGACTGAGCATGTGCAGATGGCCATGGTGGCCATTTTGTGCCTGTGCAGACTGGGTTTTGAATTTTCCTGAGATTCTTGCAAGATCTTGTTGAGATCTCAGCAATGTTTCTTGATTCTCATGAGAATCTTGTGAGAACTGGAAACGGTTCTTGATCCAGCCCTACTCCAATCTTTTTTAGTTTTCATCTTGGTCCCAGGCACACAGCTCCCTTCTGCCTGGGTGTTATTCTTCTTTGTTCTTTGAGACTAGTAAGCTTGACGTCTGTGCCAGGCAAAATGTTGGAAACTATAATTAAGAACAGAATCACTGGGTATGTTGATAAACATGGCTTAATGGGGAAGAGTCAACATGGATTTAGTAAAGGTAAGTCATGCCTCACTAATCTGTTGGAATTCTTTGAGGGTGTAAATAAGCATGTGGACAAGGGAGACCCAGTAGATATAGTGTACCTGGATTTCCAGAAAGCATTTGATAAGGTCCCTCATGAGAGACTCTTGAGAAAATTAAAAAGTCATGGGATAGGAGGTAGTGTCTTACTATGGATCAGAAACTGGTTAAAAGATAGAAAGCAAAGGGTAGGACTAAATGGTCAGTTTTCACAATGGAGAGATGTAAAAAGTGGTGTGCCTCAGGGATCTGTATTGGGACCGGTGCTGTTTAATGTATTCATTAATGATCTGGAAAAGGGCGTTAAGAGTGAGGTGATCAAATTTGCAGATGACACCAAGTTATTCAAGGTAGTTAAAACACGAGCAGACTGTGAAGAACTGCAACAGGATCTTACGAGACTGGGTGCCTGGGCATCTAAATGGCAGATGAGATTTAATGTGGACAAGTGCAAAGTGATGCACATAGGGAAAAATAACCCAAACTATGAGTACACAATGCTGGGTACTAAGCTAGGAGTTACCACTCAGGAAAAGGATCTGGGAGTGATTGTGGACAATACACTGAAATCCTCAGCCCAGTGTGCAGCAGCAGTCAAAAAAGCAAACAGAATGTTAGGAGTTATTCGCAAAGGGATAGAGAATAAAACTGAGGATGTCATAATGCCTCTATACAAATCAATGGTGCGACCGCACCTGGAATATTGTGTGCAGTTCTGGTCGCCCCATCTCAAAAAAGACATAGCTGAACTAGAAAAGGTACAGAGAAGGGCAACGAGAATGATAAAGGGTATGGAACGGCTTCCGTACAAAGAGAGGCTTGACAAGCTGGGTCTCTTCAGCTTAGAGAAGAGAAGACTGAGAGGGGACATGATAGAGGTTTATAAAATCTTGAGTGGTGTGGAACGAGTAGATAGGGAACGGTTATTTACCCTCTCAAATAGTACTAGAACTAGGGGACACTCCATGAAACTAGCTGCCGGCAGATTTAAAACAAATAAAAGGAAGTACTTTTTCACTCAACGCATAATTAACTTATGGAATTTGTTGCCAGAGGATGTTGTCAAGGCCAGTAGTATAGCTGGGTTTAAAAAAGGACTTGATAAGTTCTTGGAGAGTAGGTCCATTAATTGTTATTAACCAAGTAGCTTACGGGATGAACTTCTTACTGTTGGGAGCTGGGAGTGAACAACGGGGAATGGATTGCCAGTTGTGGCTGTTGGTTCTTCTCCCATGCAATTGAGATTGGCCACTGTCAGAGGACAGGATGCTGGGCTTGATGGATCATTGGTCTGACTCAGTATGGCACTACCTATGTTCTTATGATAGTGAAGATGTCGCTGATTCTCCCCCAACCCCAATTCTCACCCCGCAGCAATGAATAACAATAACAGCAGCTGTTAATGTAGGCTACTCTTTTTTAGGGTTGATTAATGAGGTGCTAATTATCTCCTTTGTCTTCTGAACCAGGTACAAACCTTCCACTACTGGGAAGGCGGCACAAAGTAACAAAATCCATTACTGTACTGGGCAAAAGGGTGCTGTTGGAGGGTATGAGTTAAATGAACAGAAATATTTTAAGGACCGTGAACCTGGTGTATATCTGTGATTGTACAGTACCTAAAACATTAATGTAATGTTAATAAGACAGTCCAAGAGGGAATTTGAGGAGCAACTCACTAATGACACAAATAATAATAATAATTAATAAAAACTTTTTCAAGTACATCAGAAGTAAGAAGTCTGCCAGAGAGTTGGTTGGGCCATTAGATGACCAGGGGGCAAAAAGGGCACTCAGAGAAGATAAGGACATTGCAGAGAAGCTAAATGAATTATTTGCTTTGTTCTTCACTGCTGAGGATGTTGGGGAGATACCCACGCTGGACAGAGTCTTTGTATCTAATCAAATAATTTATTACGGCATTGACTTTCGTCGTAGCCAAAAACACACAATTAATAATTAAATATACATAGAATAGGGGATTACAAGGATTATAATAAAATCCAGGTCCATTTACAAGGACAAGATAAATAAGTCAAACCATAAACTTGAACAAATGTACAAATACAATACTCAACATTAATCCAGGGCCTATAAACTAGAGATCAGAAGTCATGGACTAGCAATACCTCTAATGATAAAGCAGTCCTCATGGCTGCTCAAGCAGAGTCTTTGTAAGTGAAGAATCAGAATAAGTGTCACCAATCACAGAATAGCTGAGTTTAAAAGAGGTTTGGGACAAGGTTCTGGAAGATAGTTCCATTAGCAGCTATTAGCCAGATAGGATCGGGGAACAAAACCCTTTATTGTCGGGAGCCTGGGATGACCCACAGGGAATGGATAGCATGGTGACCTGTTGGGTGTTTCTCCCAGGCGCCCGTGACTGGCCACTGTTGGAGACAGGATGCTGGGCTTGATGGACCATTGGTCTGACCCAGTCTGGCACTTCTTATGTTCTTAATAAGTGTGACTCTGGAGGAGGTTCTAGAGCAAATTGACAAACTAAATGGTAACAAATCACAAAGACCAGATGGTATTCATCCCAGAATTCTGAAGACCTCAAATATGAAATTGCAGACCTACTATTGGTAATGTAGTATTTATTATTTATTTAATATAGTTATACCCCACCCCTCCTGCCTCCAGCAGCTTGGGGTGACTGACACCAACAAAACATGATACAATAAGATACAATATTAAAAACAAGCTAAATTTGTAACATTTCACTAAAATATGCCACTCCACAAGAGGATTGGAGGACAGAAGATGTAATACCAATATAACGGGGAGCAGTCTGGTGGGGCTGCTGCCCCTTTAAGAAGGGGGCTGTGTGGGCCAGTCAGAGGGTTGAGCACACACAGGGGTGTGGCAGAGTCAACCCCAGAGCTGAGGAGCAGCCTGAGGGGATACAGGCTGAGTAACCCCTGAGACAGAGTGGGCAGGTTAGTGGCCCTTTAAGGCTGAAAAGTAGAAGCCTGGCCACGTCCACTCTGCCTGTATAAAAGGAGAGACTAGGCAGAGAGGAAAGGGTCTCTGTCAGGGAGTCGAAGGAGCAACATCTCCCTGAGAAAGCCTTCTTGCTCTACGGTCTCCAGGGTTCTGAAGACTAGAGAACCAGAGGGACCCAGGCAAGTGGGAGAGGATGTGCCCAGGAGGGAGCCTCTTTCCTGAGAAAGGCTTGGTCAGAGCCTGGGGGTTTAAGGCCTGGCTGGATGGACTTTGGGGGGTTGAGGTTGTGTTGCTCCCAAGTCTGTAGAGATGGACCTGGGCCAGCAGGGTGGAGGCAATTGAGCCGGCAGCTCTAGGTACAGAGGACACAGGGTGTGTCCAGTAAAGGACTGTGGATTAATACCCTCTGGATTGTGTGGTGTGTCCTGAGAGGGTACCCCCTTCTTGGAAGAGGGGGATTCAGCCGAGGCTCAAGACTGAAATGGCATAGCAGGGGGTGAGCTAATTCCCTAGAGTGCGACCCCAGCGCCCCATGCAGTCCTGGGGGACTCCCCTGCTACAACCAATATTTTAAAAGGGCTCCAGAGGGGATTCTGGAAACTATAGGTTGGTGAGCTGGATGTTGGTGCTGACCAAACTGGTGGAAATGGTTGTTAAGAATAGAATTACTGAGCATATTGATGAACATGGATTAATGGGGGAAGAGTCAACGTGGGTTTAGGAAAGGGAAGTCATACCTCACTAATCTATTGGAATTTTTTGAGGGTGTAGATAAGCAAGTGGGTAAGGATGAGCCGGTTGATATAGTATTGTGGCAGGGCTGTGCCACAAAATGGCATCTGCCAGGTGGATCCCCTAAGATGGCCACCAAACAGGAAGTGGCTAAGTTTGGAGTGTGGCTTGAAGAAAGAGAGACGAGCACGAAGAAGAAGGACACTCTGCTCCTGGCTGAAGAAGCAGACAGTCTACTCTTGGATAGAGAACAGGACACAGCTCTGAAGAGGCTTGTAGCCCTGAAGGAAGGAGACCTGAAGCTGACTGAGCTGAAAGTGGGTTTAGAGAGCTAGCCTGGGACTGTTGTGTGGCTAGGCTCTGGATATGGATTATATGGGGTGGAGAGTGGCCAGAGGTGAATGACTTGTCTATGGATTGTGACCTATAAACAAACTGAATGTTAATTCCCCGACAAAGTGATGACTGTGGCACTCTGAGGCCTGATCCTGCATGCATTTAGCCACGGTAAAGTAGGGGACCCTGCAACAAGTATATCTGGACTTTCAAAAGGCATTTGATAAAGTCCGTCATGAGAGACTCTTGAGGAAATTAAAGAGTCATGGCATAAGAGGCAGTGTCCTATCATGAACTGGCAACTGATTAAATGATAGGAAGAGTAGGACTAACTGGTCAGTTTTCACAGTGGAGAGAACTAACTAGTGGAGTGCCCCAGAGATCTGTGCTGGGACCGTTGTTTAATATATTAAATAATTATCTGGAGAAGGGAGTGAGATGATCAAATTTGCAGATGACACAAAGTTATTCAAGCTAGTTAAAACACAAGTGGACTGTGAAGAATTGCAGGAGTTGCTTGAGAGACTGGGTGATGGGGCATCCAAATGGCTGATTAAATTTAATGTGGACAATTGCAAAGTGATGCAGATAGGGGGAAATAACCCAAACTATAAATGCTGGATTCTAAATTGGGAGTAACACTCAAGAAAAGAATCTTGGAGTTATTGTGGACAATACATTGAATTTCTCAGCTTCATGTGTGGTAGTGGTCAAAAAAACAAACAGAATGTTAGGAATCGTTCGGAAAAGGATAGAGAATAAAACTGAAAATATCCCAATGACTCCATATAGATCTATGGTACGACCGCACCTGGAGTATTGTGTACAGTTCTGGTCGCCCCATCTAAAAAAAGACATAGTAGAATCTGAGAGGGGATATGATAGAGGTTTGTAAAATCATGGATGGCATGGAACATGTAAAGAGGGAGCAGTTATTTACCCTCTCTAAGAGTACTAGAACAAGGGGACACTCCATGAAATTAACTAGCAGCAGATTTAAAACAAATAAGAGGAAGTATTTTTTTCACTCAGTGCACAATTAGCTTGTGGAATTTACTGCCAAAGGAAGTTATCAAGGCTGGTAGCATAGCTAGTTTTATAAAGGGATTGGATAAGTTCTTGGAGGATAGATCCATTAATGGTTATTAACCAAGTAAGTTTTGGGAACATAGCCTCTTACTGTTGTGGGCTGGAACAACATGGAAATCATTGCCCGTTGTGACCTGTCGGGTACTTCTCCCAAGAGGAAGAGATTGTAGGGATGTGCGAACACAGTTCGGGTGTTCGGAGTTCGGGCAGAACTCGGCCTGTTCGAACGACCGAACCGAACATCTGAACCGAACGTTCGAACGGCCGAAAAGTTTGGAAAAGTTCAGATGAGTTTGAGGGCAGGAAAAACGTGACTTTGGGGAGGCAGCTGAGGAGTAGACTTCCTGGCACCAGGGGTGGAGACCAGGGGTAGTTCCAGGGCCAAATGATACTGATACCAAAAAAAATAATTTGATTTTGGTATCGGTATTGATAGCGCTATTTTAGAATGTTTGGCCGAGTTCGGCTGAACCAAACTCCTCTGAACTGAACAACCGAACTTGAACTTGGGTTTCGAACCGAACGACCGAACATCCGAACCATGTTCTGTTCGCACATCCCTAAGAGACTGGTCACTGTCAGAGACAGGATGCTGGTCTGACCCAGTATGGCACTACTTATGTTCTTATTTACTTGCTATAAAGAGATACTAGTCTGTTTCAGGGACTCCATATCAACTTTGCTCAATTTACAAATAAGAACATTTTTTTTAAAAAGAGAGAAAAAGAAGCAAACTGCCATACGTGCAAACTCTGGGCACTGAATACACAGTGCGGTTTCACTGGTATATCTGAGGACAGGATTTGAAAATGGTGTTACCTGACGTTATGTCAGGTGCATGGTTAGGATTGCCAATGCAGATAATCCAGAACATGTACCTGGCTAACCAGATGTACCAACTGTTGGGTAGAGTTTCAACGTGCAATGGCTACCCAAGAGCTTGTATAGAAGGAGTAGGGGCTTACCGGGAGCAGCAGTAGAAGGCACCTGCAATGGGTGTGGTAGTAGTCTTGACCTGCTGTCACTCCCAGGGACCCACCACTGCTGCTCCCTAGGACCTGCCACACCACTGCTTCTGGAGCTAAGGTAAGCATGTAGAACCATAACAAGCGGGGAGGGTGTGGTGGCAGAGGCAGCTGCCAGTTTCTCCCTGCTTGTGTCTGTCCCTGCATCACAACAGCTAAGTGCAGGTGCTTTCCCTCACCATGTGTGGCAAATGAGTAGCTGACATGTAGGGTGTTAACTAACGAGATGTTAGCCCGCTGCAGTTCGGGTTCAGTCTGTGTAGCCCCCATTTACATGTTTTGTGTGTCCAGCCTAATGAGCAGGCATGCCCTGGTGTGGCTTTCATGCACTTGTGGGTAACCCCCATTAGCAGTACCAGTGAGAGTGGAGAGAGAGGCAGAAGTGGTCACTACTTGGATGCTCTAGGATTTCCACCCATGACTCTATGGTGCTGGTGGACCTAGACATGTGGAGGCACTGCCCGCAACCTAATTGAAGCGACGCGGACACATGGGCTTACTTTAGCCCATATTTGCCCACACAGCAAACTCCACATTCTCCGAGGCCATGTTGTGAGTGGGGAATGTGGGTCCAGTGGGCCCATGTGTGGGCAGGTGAACCTGCTGTGGGCTAATGTCTTATTTGTTAACACCCGTAGTGGGATGCTAACAGTTGTTACATTAGTTGCATGTTTCAGTCCTGAAACAGCTGGTTTGATTAATGTCTGATAACACCCCATCAGATGACCAGTAACACAGTATTTGACAAGCTGAATTTTTCTTATGGGTCATGATTGTTTGAGAAGACAAGTAACCATCCTGACTTGCACAGTCAGGGTAGCGTTTGCAGGACTGCCAGTTAGGAAAAAACACCCCTCTCTCCCTGCATCTGTAGAAGTATAAATTGTACAAATTTAATATGGAAGTCACTGAGACACAATAAAGAAGGTACTTTATGGTGACATTTTAGACTCTTTTAAGCTGCTTAAAAAATACCAACTATTTGGTGTTTATCAAAACCTTTTATAGAACATAGACTGAGTCACTTGCATGTATAGGCAGTTTCCTAATTTTCTCAATTTTCTCAGTAATTTCTCTCGCTCCAGTTTGTACTGTTACTATTTGAAAGGTATAAATACAAGCATTTGTGAGAGAAATTGGGACACACATTTTAACTCTATAGGAACATACTGAACTAAGAGAATTTTTGGGAGGGGCAGAGTAGAAAAATGGTGCTTTAGAATGGAAAGCTATTTCAGACTGTCCCTTCTGAATGAAGAGAACTGGTGTGTATTATTATCTAATCAAGCCTTCGTGACAGACAAATCACACGGGGAAGAGCAATGATGTGCTACTCAAATGTGTTTTCTCTTATTTACAAGATTTACAGAGCGAACTTCAGTTTTTAAATGTCACCCTATAATTTAAGCCTGTTTCTTCTCTCCCTCCCATCAAGGAGAGACATTTAAAAATTATTATTATTATAAGCTTTTATATAGCGCCAACAATGTACCTGGCGCTTTACAGAGAATAAGATAGACATGGTCCCTGCCCGAGAGCTTACAATCTAAAGACAGGGGGAGGGAAGGGGGAACAGAGGGAGGGACAAGGGATGCAACATTCATGAGGATGCGAGAATGTTCTTGGCTTGGTTACAGTACATTGGGAGTTTGCAGATAACAGGTGGGGGATAATCCTGGGTGGGGATGATTAGCAGGAGTTAGGAAGGGCAAANTTAGCAGGAGTTAGGAAGGGCAGAGCAGAAGACGTGGGTTTTGAGGAGGGATTTGAAGGTAGAAAGGGAGGGGACAAAGCGAATGTGGACAGGGAAGGAGTTCCAGGCATGCGGGACAGCGAGGGAGAAGAGACAAAGGCAGTTGGGGGAGCAGGGGAGGCGTGGGAGGGTGAGGGAGGGGATGGAAGAGGAGCGGAGTGCTGGAACAGGGGTTCGGAGGGAGATCAGGGCAAAGAGGTAGGGAGGAGTGAGCTTGTGAAGGGCTTTGTATGTGAAGATGAGGAGCTTGTGCAGAATACGCTGAGCAAGGGGGAGCCAGTGGAGGAGAGGAGAGGCTGCACATGGTCAAAGCAATAGGCTAGGTGGATGATCCTGGCAGCAGAGTTTGGAACCAAGATGAGGGAAGCAAGGTGAGAGCGGGGAAGGCCAGCGAGGAGGAGGTTACAATAGTCGAGGTGTGAGATGACTAGGGCATGGATGAGAGTTTTGCCAGAGGAGACAGACAGAAAAGGGCATATCTTAGCAATGTTGTGGAGGGAGAAGCGGCAGGATTTGGCCATGGAGTCAATGTAGGGTTTGAAGGTAAGGTGCGAGTCGAAGATGAAGCCCAAGCTATGGGCTTGGGGGACAGGGAGCTTGGAGACCTTGTCAGTGGCAATTGACAGGGAAGAGGGAGAGAGAGGATTGGGAGGGAAGCTAAGGAGTTCAGTTTTTGCCATGTTCAGTTTGAGTTGGCATTGAGATATCCAGGCGGAGATATCAGAGACACAGTTGGTGAGACAAGCTTGAACAGAAGGGGAGAGAGAAGGAGTGGAGAGAGAGAGTTGAGTGTCGTCAGCGTATAGGTGGTATTGGAAACCGTGGAAGGCAATGAGTTTGCCTAGGGATTGGGTGTAGATGAAGAAAAGGAGAGGGTCACGGACAGAGTCTTGGGGATTGGGGAACCCTGACCGAGAGGGGTAGGGAGGAGGAGGGGGAGGAGTTAGGAAGAGATACCTTGAAGGAATGGTCAGAAAGGTAGGAGGAGAGCCAGTCGAGGACAGAGTCCCAGAATCCAAGGGAGTGAAGCGATTCAAGCAGGAGCGAGTGGTCAACAGTGTCGAAGGCAGCAGAGAGGTCAAGGAGGACAAGAATAGAGTAAAGGCAGTTGGATTTAGCTACAAGAAGATCGTTGGTGATGCTAGCCAGAGCGCTTTCAGTGGAGTGAAGGGTGTGGAAGCCAGATTGGAGGTGGTCAAGGGAGGAGTTGGCCGAGAGGAGGTTGAGGCAACGGGAGTAGACAACGCGTTCAAGGAGTTTGGAAGCGGTGAGACAGGACGGTAATTAGAGGGTTCAGAGGGATCCAGAGTGGACTTTTTGAGGATGGGGGAGACAATGGCGTGTTTAAAGGCAGAGGGGAAGGAGCCAGTACAGAGGGAGAGGTTGATGATGTGCAGGAGGGGAGGGGCAACGGTGGAAGCAATGGAGGTCAGGAGGCGGGAAGGAGTGGGGTCCAGGGGGCAAGTGGAGGGGTTGGAGGATGAGAGCAGGGAGGAGATTTCCTCAAGGGAGGCAGGAGGGAAGGAGGACAGGAGAGAGGTGGGGGGAGTGGGGGGAGTGGTAGGGGCGAGGATTTGGAAGCAATTTCCAGGCGGATCTTGTCAATTTTAGAGGTGAAAAAGAGAGCAAGATCCTGAGCGGAGAGAGAAAAACAGAGAACTTTTTCTAGCCAAAGGGAGGCCTGTGCCATCCATCAAAATAGCCAATAAATGTGCTGTATACCAGGTGTTCAAAAAGAGCTTGCAGTTCAGGTGTCACGAGTCTTCTCGTTATTACAGAACAATTAGAAAATGGCTCTTACTTCAAGCTCCTTTCCCCTGGGTAGTCTTAAAAGTACAATATAACATTATACTACAAGTATACCCTCCAACCTTTGTCAGACACACATCGGTATATTTCATGCCACCCTAACTTGCATATATTTGCTTACATTTATGAAAATTTGTAATACCCACTGACTAACTTTAGGGCTGAATTGGGGGTTGGTGATGGGAGAAGGCTATCTGTGTGGGAGGCTCTGTATACACATGTTTGTATGTGCAGGATGGATGGTTCGAGTTAAAACTCAGCCTATACAGTGACGAGCATGGCAGGTTGGGTAAGAAAGTCATTATTGAAAGCCAGACAAACCATCGTTTTTTTTCTGGCTTTTGTTTCCAAACCTGAAATTGCCAGTATTGGCCTTTTCCTGGTCTTTCACACTTTGGGGTGCACACTCTTGCTGGGAACATTTCTCAGGGCTCCCCCTAAATTTAAGTGCCAGGGCTTAGCCATGGCCAAGTCCCCCCACAAATGAAGTCTTGGTTTGTTTGTTTTTTCTTGGCCATTTCTGATTATAGTCTTCACTCCTGTTAATGCAATGTTACAGTTACGTGCCTGTTGGAGAAGGTACCCACTCCAGTAGACCTGAGCCAGTAACTTGCCCCCAAGGGGTGAGACAATGGAACCAGACAGAAGGGTAGTGCCAACTGCCAATACAACAATATTTATTGTCTGAAGCGTGAGGTCAGCTACACACTGACACAGGCCTCAGGCGACCCAAAAAGGACAGAGAAGGAGTCTGAAGGGGCTGTGTGTCCCCCTCACATTATACCGGATAAGAACAAAGAGCAAGCATGGGCCAAAATAATAATGAAGATACATAGTTTATCACAGATTTTCAATCAATCAGATAACAATCATCTTAACAAGCAAGCTCTCAACTTTATTAACAAGGCATAATTGTGACCAGGTACAAAAACGGCTCTTTAAATCACTTTCCAGGGATACAGCTATCTGCCCTATGCTTCTCTGGATCTTAACTTGAGTAAGCAGCCAAGGACAAATTGCTCTGCCCCTTTCCCTGTTCAGTCACAGCTGGTCAAAGTTTCATAATGATCTCATCCAAAGGGCCTCTGCTCAGACTTTTATCAATCCAGGAGACTTGACAAAAGAAGGCCCTATGTCTACATCTGTATATGCAAAAGTGGAAGGAGGGCTTCTACCCATCCATGATTGGAGGCTTGGGACTAGTAGACTACAGTCCTTAACCAGAGACTTGGTTCAATGCAGTCACCCAGGCTTCCTCCACATACACCTCACCTAGATATTTCTGCCTCACCCCAGGTCTTTCTCCAGCAGGCCTCTCTATAATTGCTGTTCGTCTCCTTCCTTGGCCCACAAAAGCTACCACTAAGGAAGGGTGTAAGCAGATCCAAGATACTGATACAGTTCCATGGTATTGCAATGGAATAATAGTTCTATATTTGGAAATCTTAAGGAACATTTTGTTATGAACATCTAGTATTTCTAATTTAACTCTTTGGCTCCAAACCTTGAAATGCTGCAATGGTACAAGCTTCGCTAAGGCAAATGGGGTTTGGCCAGCATGCTACTTTGCAGGCATTCCTGAGTTCAGAACCTATTCAACCCCTTCCACAATTTCCCTCCCCAATCAGCCATACAACAATATGATGCATTAACAACTATGTTTGTTGGGTAGGGTATTAATAACATGGGAAAGTAACTGGGAATAAGGGAGGTAGAGTTAGGTGTAGAATACTTATATTGTATATTTATAGACCTATATATAGCACTCTTCATGTTATTATAGAATCAGTATATCATTTCCCTCTCCAAAAGTTCTGTCCCACAGCTGTAGTACTTGAGATCAGGCAAATGCTGAGGAGATCAGGCAGGAAGATCCAGTGCAACATATATCAGTTGTTAGGCACCACCAATTCCGGGGTCTTAGTCCAGATGCCAAAGAAACTGCTCCTATTACCCTAACTCATTTTCAGCTGAGTCATGCCCTGCAGTCTTGTTGCTTACTCGATGTCTGGCAGCTGTGGGGGACTGGATGAGGGTGAGCCTCCTGAAACTGAATCTCGACAAGACGGAAGTGATGCTGGTGGGGAGAACCGAGGGAGAGGAGGCTCCCATCGTTGATGTGGTGCGCCCTGCCTTGGTTCCCCAGGTTTGCAGTCTGGGGGCACTCAATTCACAGGCCTGCATGGGTGTCAAGGTGGCAGCTGTGGTAAGGAGTGCATTTACTAAATTACATCTGGTATGACGGTTACGGCCATATATCTCAGACTGCGACCTTGCCACCATCATCCATGCCTTCATCACCTCGAGGCTTGACTACTGTAATACGCTCTACGCAGGTCTACCCAAGGTGACAGTTGGGAGACTTCAGCTGGTGCAGAACACGGCAACCTGTCTCCTTATGGTGATGGGCCACCGAGAGCACATAAAACCGGTGCTCTGTTCTCTGCACTGGCATCCTATAGCCTTCCAGGCCTGATTCAAGGTGTTGGTGCTGAGCTATAAAGCCCTACACAGTCTGGGCCTCACCTACTTGCGGGATCACCTCACTCCCCGGGTTCTGGAACAGGCACTGCGGTTGGCCGGGGGTGCCCTTTTGGAGGTTCCCCATGTTCGGCAGGTGGCCACATTGAAGAGGACGTTCTTGGTTACCGTGCCTCGGATGTGGAACTTCCTCCCGGTGGAGGTTCGTTTGGCTCAGGACCTTCCCTCCTTCAGGTGTCAAAGTAAAATCTGGTTGCGCCAGGCATTTGGTAAGGGAGACAGGTAGGTGAGGGGTGGTGTTGGGTTGGGAGGGTATGATGAATTGTTGGTTTTTATTGAATTTTATGAATAATTTATATTGTGGGTTGTGTTGTACACTGCCTGAGCTGCCTTGGCAGGAGAGGGTGGGATATTAAATTTTTAAGTAAACCAATAAATAACTATATCTATCTACACATGGAATGGTGAGTGCTCACAGTCCATGGGCAAGCACCCCACCCAGGCCTCTCAGTCCTGAGATCAGGCAAAAATGGGCTGGCTGGCTTCTCCTTGTAGCAGCTGCTGACTCCTCTCTCAGTCTCCTTCTCTGGAAACTCTTCTCTCTCTTTCTCTCTTGCTCTGGTGGGAAGTCGGAGAAGGCAGCTGGCAGGTTCTGTCTCTCTCTGAGGTACTAAGAGAACTTCAGTCCATGGTGCTGAGGAATTTAGTACCTCAGGCAGGGAGCTCTTCCTCCCACCTGGCGGACCCGCACATTGCCCCCCCCCCACACACCATAGAGTTACAAGCAGATCACCCAATGCTGTAGGCTTCCACACACAACTCTATGGGGTTGCCTGGGGCAACTGCCATCCGAGAGTGCAGCTGTAGTGGCCATCCGCTGAGCAGATGGACAGCAGCTCTGCCTCTGGTCAGTTCCCCAGGTTTGGGTGGCCTGCTCCGCTGCGAGCAGAAGCGGGGCTGCCATTCATCTGTTTACACCCATAGAAAGCAATTTGCTTCTATTTCCAGATATTTGAGTGCTGACCTCTACAATTGGCTGTTCACTTTTTCTGTCATTTTCTGTTGTCTCTCAAGTGGGTGATTTGAGGTCAAAGAAGTAGGGCATTGTGCTGTGTTGCTTCATAGTGAAAATTGCATTTTAAAAGTTTGCTTTTGCCAAGGACAATTTATCATTGGCTGTGATGGAATTTCATGTTAAGCTATCTTGAGAAAAGATCTTTGGAAATATATCCTGTCAAAAGGGAACAAATATGTATTGAATGGCATTTTTTTGGTAATCTCAATTCCCTGATAACTAGTGAAGTTATGGAGAAAGAGAGAAGAAAGTGGTTCAAGTCAGAATAATCCCCCCCAGGTGGGAGAAATGGCTGCAGAAATTATCTCTCCTGGGAGAGGTATCAGAATTAATCTGGGAGACAAAATTACTTGGGAACAAGATGTTATGCATTTCTTTAATGAGCATATTTCTTGAAATGAAGAGGAAAAGGGGGTAAATTAGCTAAGTGTTCTATTAATATTGTCTGTGGGCTTCAATGGACCTACTCCCATTTTACATTTTCTGCCTTTTTGTTATTATAACTACCTTATATGCTTTTAAGTATGCTGTACCACACCATGAACCCTAGGGATAGGGGCTGGCTATAACTCCAAATAAATAATAAATAAGATACTTGGAAGTAAGTGGTTTGTGGCTATTCTCTATTACAATTAACTGTATGTAGCAAAGATGGATGAACATTTTATCAGCTTATAAATAATTTATATTTTAAATAATAGACCTAGCAGAAAGATCTTTCAACATGGTGGTATGTATGGCAATTCATTAATTTTAAATTGCTCTTTGTATTCCAGTTGTGTCTATAAACCCCATCTGAAATGAGCCTCATTGTGTGTTTTTAGATGAGACAAAACTCCTGTAAGCAGGCAGTTAATACCACAATTAAAACTCATGCCTACTTATGTGAGAATGACTCTCACATGTGTTAAGTGGAAACTTCTGCATCTTAATCTAGTTTCTGGAACCCCTGACAGGGGTTCCATAATGTTTATTCACAAACTCTCACGCTAAAGACACAAATTAATGTCCAAAAACGCAACTTGCGTTAGATTGCATTTGCTCAAATTGCCATTTTGAAAGCATACAGATGTGACTGCAGAAGTGCTACAGTCTGTACACCATGTTTAAGTCTGTCCACTATCTCTATTTCTCTCTTGGACCCTTAGCAGCAAGGACAGGGAAAATGTGGATTTACGGGTACCACATGACTTTTTTTTCCATATGCAATTGGGGGTGGGGGAAATGTCTGAACAGCACTTGTGCATATGCTGATCACAGCAGATTACTGCAACCCGCAAATTTCATACACATCTAAAAACTCTCATTCTTCTGGGCACTGTTCAAGTACCACATAAGAGGCAGTCCCTGCCCCAAAGAACTTGCAGAACCAAGGACTTGGATTGTAAATATGTATGTACATACATACATAATCACATTGAAAGAAAATCAATGGACTGTATGCGTGTAAGTGTTTGCAGGATTGGGTCTAAATAGTTCAGAGACAGATAGGTGAAAAAGATATGAGGTACGGAGAGGGAACAGTGATGATTTGACAAGTCATTAATTGCATGACCTCTTAAAACTATTTTTTAAATATATAGGCAATATCCAGGGGCATAGCTCGGTTAGAATGTGCCCAGGTGCAAGAAATGGACTTGCCCCCACCCCCATCACCATCCTCTCCCCTGTCCCACCCACTCTCCTCCTTCTTCCCCCCAACACCTCTTTCCCTCCACTTGCTGCATCTGAGCCCTGGAGGCTGTAGCTATGCTATCTGCCTTACTTTCTGCATCCTCTGTTGCCCACCAGGTGGGTCCCACGCACGCCACAAGTGCTTCAACTCAGCTCAGTCTGCAACAGGACAGGATTTATGTCCCAGGACGTTCTTGGCATCAAGGCTGCCACCTCTCTCTGGCAGGAAACCCAGAGGAGGCAGGATCACATTGGAAGGGGCAGTGCAAAAAGACTTTCCCTTCTCCTCACAGTGCTCTGTAGGGGTGGAGCTATGTCTGGAGTCCCTATGGTGTATCTCATTCCTGCTGCTCCTGGAAGCCCTATTTCTTCAGGTTAACCACAGGTGCTACTGTCTGACCCAGAGAAATTGGGGCTTCCTTTGAAGTCCACAGATTCTGGGTCAAAACCTAGAGTCTCTGGGTGAAACCTGAAGAGGTTACAATTATAGGGCTGGAAGAAATTTCAAGAACCTCAAGGAGGAGTATCTGAAAGCACCACATTACATAGTTAGCAGAGGACTCCTTTTACATGTTATTCCAGAAAGATAATAAATTAATATGATTGGTGCATTGTGCTTTCTGCTACATAAGTTGTGCTGGGTAGTTATATTTTATTAATTTAATGTAAGGGAGAGGGGTTTCTGGGACCTGGACAGATGGCTGGGTTGGGGAGTCAGGGGAGGGACTGGAGTAGAGAATCAGGATGATGTCTGTGCCGGGCAAAATGGTGGAAGGAAACCATCATTAAGGACAGAATCACAGGGCATGTTGACAAACATGGCTTAATGGGGAAGAGTCAACATGGATTTAGCAAAGGGAAGTCATGCCTCACTAATCTGTTGGAATTCTTTGAGGGTGTAAATAAGCATGTGGACAAGGGAGACCCGGTAGATATCGTGTACCTGGATTTCCAGAAAGCATTTGATAAGGTCCCACATAAAAGACTCTTGAGAAAATTAAAAAGTCATGGGATAGGAGGTAGTGTCTTACT
>QEPC01007800.1:35003-89137 GCA_003113815.1 Sphenodon punctatus
CAGTTATTTACCCTCTCAGCTAGTACTAGAACTAGGGGACACTCCATGAAACTCATGGGTGGCAAGTTTAAAACAAATAAAAGAAAATATTTTTTCACTCAGCATATAATTGGGTTGTGGAATCTACTGCCAGAGGTTGTGGTAAGGGCCAGTACTATAGCTGAGTTTAAAAGAGGTTTGGACAAGTTTCTGGAAGATAGGTCATTAGTAGCTATTAGCCAGACAGGATCAGGGAACATGACAGGAGCTGGGAGAAAACAACAGGGAATGGATCCCCCATTGTGACCTGTTGGGTGCTTCTCCGAAGCCACCATGATTGGCCACTGTCAAAGACAGGATGCTGGGCTAGAGGGACCATTGGTCTGACCCAGTATGGCACTTCTTATATTCTTAGAACTGGAGTGGGGGACAGAATCCAAGGGTCAGAAGCCTAGAGAAAAAACAGAGTCAGGGTCTGGAACCAAAGCAAGGGAGTCAATGTGAGCAAGAGCCAGAATGGGAACCAGGCTAGGAATCAAGGCAGAAAAGGAAACCAGACTAGGGAGGACAAGAGCAGGAAAAGGTACTGTAGTGTCTCCCCTGGATTAATTCTGCACCAAAAGAATCAGACACTTAGGCCACTTTCACACATTACCAGGGGGTCAGGGAAACTTCCATGAATGCAGTTGTGCCTCTATTCTCACAGGAATCAGTACACGTGGGAATACGTTATTATGCTTTTATCCCACAAGAGCATTCATTATTGTAAAAGCTACATTGGGAGACCCGGTCCTGCATGGGTGTTCATGTGGAAGAAATGCGGAATAGCACATTCCCATGGGTGCTAATTCCCATGAGAATAGAACTTTGATTGCATTCATGGAAGTTTTCCTGCCTCCTCGGTAATGTGTGAAGGTGGCCTTAGGCACAGCTTGCCTGCTGAATCATTCTAACAACAACTTCATTGGGTTCCTGCTTTCTGAACAAAACGTTCACAGGGACAAACAGCTATTCTAACAATCAGCCACCTGGTGGCAATGAGCACAGAAACTGTGTGTAAAGAAGCTATCAACATAATAATTGCAAGGATACAATAGGTACAAAAGAGCAAGGGTAGGACCAGACTAAAGGAACAGGAGCAAAATTTCAGAGACAAGATCCAGGAGCAAGCAAGGTGGGCTTGTTCCATGCAGCCTTTTGCTGCCATATATTGTGGCTGGAAGCTAATCAGGAAGTTGGGAGGTGAGGCAAGGGCTAGAGATTGGTCGCTGAAGGGATGTGGCTAGGTCAGGACAGAGGAGATCTTACAGGGAATGGCCTAGCCAAAGTCATGGCAAGGCAGCAGTGCAGCAGGGCTGGCTACTGCTCTAGGAGTCAGACCCTGGGGGCATAGGTTTGACATCAGAATCCTGATGCTTAATGTTTTAAACAATATATAACCATGTCATCTTGAAAGAAATGGACAATGACTCAGGTTGAAGGTCGAATTAGGGTGCATATTTTATGCAGAGACTCGTATTCACTGTGTTGTCCATTGCTACAGGTCCCTGATTATTTGGAATCATCAGTCTTGTACTAACTAATGACTATATATTCCATTTGATGATTACAATGATTATTTAAGTGGTTTGCAACATTATATCAGTTAAATTTAGCAGAAATTCTCTCTCTCAGATAACATCTTCCTACAAAACCACAAGCTAATACTTGTTAAAACAATAAAACAGACTTTTAAAATTTCCATTAGGGTCCGAGCATGATTTATAATTTCCCTTTACATGTACTTAATAACACACAGCTTTCCAAGGAAAGCATGCATAACTCTTTTATAGTCTCCATGCTATAACCACCATCTGTAAATGTTGCAATAATAATCAAAGAGTTCCATTTTGATTTTAGTTAATGTAAAAGTAACAGAGAAGAGCTGTTTGTGGTACATTTGTAACCCAAGATGTAAGATGAATACAGTGCATATTGAAAACCTGTTTGGAACATGAGACTGGATTTAACAATAGTGTGAAAAGTAGTGTGTGTTTAAATGAGACATGTCCACGTGTGGCTCCCCATCAACCATACAGCCAAACGCTCATGTGAAGGTGGTGCCGGGGAAGACATACTCCCATGACCCATGCACTGGCCACCCATGGTCACTCACAGAGCACTGCCGAATAATCTAGAGTGTCCCATGCGGGAGAAGACAAAACACTAAGTGGGGACAAGCACCCATGCATCCCCTGCCTGTATGAACTGGGGCGAATACCCACACCAGCAAACATGTCTGTGACGCCGCTGCCTCCACACAGTCCTACCGGGAGCTCTTAAAGGACAGGCAAGTGAAATACAACACATGCACCTCCGTTGTCAGCTGGCTGCACTGGCTCCTGCAATCTTGGGCAGAAGGGGTTGCTGGCTGCGATAGCCGTTTCCCTGGTGTCCAGGGCTACGAGTCATGGCAGAGGGTGGGCAGTTGGGCAGGGATTGCGGTGGGGGGTGTTGCCGGGTGGGAGAGAAGGGTACCGACCATCTCTATGAATTGTTTGCAGGGCTGGTCCAAGTGTGTGGAGGTTGCCTGCATGGTCATGGTGCCCACCCAGGAAGCCACCTATTTGAACTCCCCCCCCCCCCCATTCACTCCATACGCGTGGGCATTCTGCAGCCGTGCCACTCAGCAACCAAACACCCCCTCAAGCTTTGTTCATTTAAAAACTCTGTGTGTGTATGTCAGGATCTTGGGATCTTGTTTCTGTGCAGAGGGAAAGCAGTAGGCCTTAGTTATTCTTCTGTGCCATTGCTAGCTTAGTGGAACTTCATTGTAACATGCATCATTATAGTGTGTATGCACTTATAACATGGTCATGACCATTGACCCAGATGCATTTTTAATTGGAAAATTTCCAGTTTAAAGCACAAACAAGCATGTGATCCAAATGGGAAATTCTACATTTTTCATGATAGTGCAGACCTATTAGGGGCACCCCCCGGGGAACCCTTCAGCAGCTGCAGGACTCCCGCAAGCAGAGCAGATGGGGGCTGCGGGACATGGATAGGCCCCTCCAAATAGACATACCTGCCCCCATCCCTGGAGGGGGATCAGATGCAGTGCTTGCCCAGCAGCCGCCGCAAACAGAGCTGCAAGAAGAGCCACCCCCGCCGCCGTGTCGGACGCGGGGGCAGGGCCAGCGCCTCCACGGCATTCACTACGGCTCCGGGTGCAGCGAGGGGGCATGGCCTCTGCTGTATACACCGGCGCTGCAGGGCAGACAGTGCCAGTGATCCATACAAGACTGGCCCCCCTGGAAAGAGAGAGAGAGAGAGAGAGAGAGTTAAGTGTCTGAATATTTTGTCTGCCTGACGAGACTGTCTAAATTCTGTGTGTCCATGAACCCTCTGACTGTATGAGTGTGCATGTGTTCTTGTTCCCCCCTGGCCCTAATCCCGCGGTGCGTGTGTGAGTGCATGGGGCCTTGGCTCAGAGCGAGTCTGTCCTTCCCTTCCCTTCCCCCCTGGGAATCCCTTTCCCATTCCTGGTATGGAGAAGCCCCTCCTGCCCTTCTATTCTTGGACCCTACCCCTGTGAAGTCCCTCACCTCCAGCACTAGCTTTCCCCCTCCCCCCTGGGTGCGTGGGTGTGATTGGTGGGTGGTGGGTGGCGGAAAGGTGAAACCCTCCTGCACAGGTTGCTCGGCGCCCCATGATGAGATAGGCCTGGGAGATATTACAGGCAAATACACTATCCTGATGGGCATTCCCCTCCCTGAGGATGAGCTTCGGACGAGCCTCGCAGATAGGGCATTATCCCTCCTGGGTGAGTGTGTGGAATCCCTGAAGGCCACAGCCCCAAATCCGTCTAGAGTCTCCCCAGGACCCCCCTCCTGTGACAAGACCTTGCTATAATCAGGGACCCATGTTCACTGCATTTCTCCATTCATCGCCAATGAGGAAAACACAATGAACCTGCATCCCTGGTTACAGCACAGTTGTGAACATGACTCCTACATATTGCATTACAGCTAGGGCCCACGATAGTTACAAAGTATACCTAAAATATAGTTTGAGAAAAAGAATCTCTTCCCTAAACCCTGCTGCATTTTAGTATGTCTGCCCATCAGGTCCATAGCTAAGGGAGTCGGAGGTAGAGTGGGCCACAGCACCCTTTTAATTTTTTTGCCACCCTTGTAGAAATCTTTTTTTCTTCTTTTTATTTAAGAAAAACAATGGCTTTTTACATTTATTTTATTTTTTAGATTTTTATCCTGCCCTTCCATCAAAAAGGCTCAGGGTGGCTTACAAGATGAAACATATAACACACATGTAAAAGATAAATATTAAAATACAAACATATCCCCCACCCCAACCCTCTCGCAGCACCCACCCAATATCACTTCCACATTCTCCATATCCACCCTCCCTCACACACCCCTACAACCAACCTCCCACCATTCCTGCCTGCCAAATGCCCTTTCAAATAGAAAAGTATTATACTGTCTCTGGAAGACAGTTAGGCTCAGATGAACTTCCAGGGGAAGGGAGTTCCACAGCACTGGGAAAGCAACCAAGAATGTCTCCCTGAGAGCCCTTGTTGTGCAAACAAGACTAACAGATGGAAGACTGATCTGTGATCAGACAGAAGTACTTCCCCATGGGTACCGACAGGTAATGCATTTGTAACAAAGTACATGAACTTCTAAAGACAACTAGAATTGCCTACCCACTCCCCCTGGTCATGCAGTCTTCCCCTCTGCACATACACCCTGTGCAAATGTCCTAACTAGGCTCACTGCCCTGGGCCATGACAAAGTAAACCATTCTTATGCTAGCCTTGATTGCTGTTTCATAAGTGAGCTCACTTTCTTCATGCTGACTAATTATGATGCAAAACATAAAAAGATTTGTACTTTGCTATCTGTGGAGAAAAATAATTTCACAGTTCAGTTCACTTGGCTTACAGGTTTAGAACACAGTGTTGTGGGTTTATTGTAAGCTAAAGACAGAAATACAAAGAAGAATTTTCAGAATAAACAGCGAGATCCTGAACCGACTGAAGTGAATGGCAAAACTCTCACAGCTTCAGATGTGACGTTTGGGCATGGATTTATCCACTGTAGCACAGATTAATCTGTGCCAAACGTCATGTTTGAAAGGGCCACCAGATGTTGGCCCAGGCCGTAGCATGGTCCGTGGTAGCACTTAGCCAAGACTGTTCCTTGGGACCATCTCCAAGGAACAGCCCGGGCCAAACGTTGCCACAGTACATGCTATGGTTGCTGGATTGGGGTAAAGTGGGCCATCATGTCTGATGGCCTGCTCACACTTACCCCGGTCTTGGTCCACGATGCTTCCAGGCAGCCATGGAGGCCTCATAGGCCTCTGTGGCCACCCGTCAGGGAGGAGATGGGCTGCTCTGAGCAGCACAGAGGTGGAGCTGTGTGGACATACGTCCACGCATCGCTCTGTCCCCTCTCCAGCCCGGGCTACTGTCACTCTTCTTTGGTGGCCTGGGCGAATCCTGCATGGAGTGAGGATCAAAATCCAGGCAGGTGATGGTGCTGAATAAAACCCCATTGTTTAATGGGTGTAGACTGGGAACAGCTCCCCTATAAAGAGAGGCTAGATAGGTTAAGTCTTTTCAGCTTGGAGAAGAGATGACAGAGAGGGGATATAATAGAAGTTCATAAAATCATGAGTGGGGTAGGATGAGTAAATAGGGAATAGTTATTTATGTTCTCAAATAGTACATAGATAGCGGATTTAAAACAAATAAAAGGAAGTATTTTTTCCCCACTCAGCCCACAATTAAGTTGTGGAATCTGTTGCCAGAAGAACCCCACCCCTGTGCTGCTGGGAGTGGCCCACCCCCTCCCTGATGGGTGGCCTCCATGACCTATGAAACCTCCGTGGCTGCCTGGAACCATCGCAGACCCAGACTGGGGTGAGTCTGAGTGGGTCATGATATGTGATGGCCCCCTTTACCCCAGTGCAGTGGCCATAGCCAGTATTATAGCTGGGTTTAAAAAAGGGTTGGATAAGTTTCTGGAGGATTGGTCCATTAGCAGCTATTAGCCGGGTAGGCTTGGGAAATGTAACCTCTTACTGTCGAGAGCTGGGAGTGAACAAAAGGGAGTGGATCATCCTATTGGGATCTGTTGGGTACTTCTTCCAAGCAGCCGAGATTGGCCACACTTGGGCCCCTTTCAGACCTTCCTCCCCCCCAATCCTCCCCACATATTTTGGCTTTGGGAGGGAATGCATAGCCAGGATACATGTGGGGTGCTGCCAGTCTGAAAGCCCCTCCCCCCAGTTTTGCCAGCAAACATCTGCAGCGATATCGAGCAGGAAAACTTGCTCTGTATCTCTGTGAGTGTTTGCCGGCAAAGCTGCGTGGGGGGGCTTTCAGACCGGCGGCACCCAGTGCATATCCTGGCTGCGCATTCCCTCCCACAGCCAGAATATGCCGGAGGGCGGGGGAGAAAGATCTGAAAGCACCTCGGAGATAGGTGCTGGGTTCTATGGACTATGGGTCTGACCCAATATGGCACTAATGTTTTTACCCATAGTCTGTATTTATGTGTACCTATAGCTCAGTAAAGTTGCACATCTGCAACAGCAGCTTAAGCTTCAGATTGTTTCTCAGCCATTAAGTCTCTTCATTTCATTTGTGCCAACTCCAATTCAAGCAGTAAATATTTCCCCTGAATATTACTGTGCCTTTCTACTGTCGAAGAAATCAGGACACACTCTGTGTATGGACAGAATCCATCAGAGAAACTTTATTTGTTCTTACTAACAGCTGTTAGGAGGGTCCTAGCTCTACAGGGTTTCCCCTATAGATCTAGAGTCCCTCCCTAGCCAGAGTTATAAAACCTTTTTATAGACTTTCCAGTTTACAGACAGAGGCATTTCTTATCAGTTAGAAAACCAGTTTGGAGTTGTGTTATACAGTTTATATTCTAGAGAAGAACATCTTCAAGGCTAGTAAAAACAAGCTTGCAGAAAGCTAAAACAAATTTGCAGCTATGTGTAAAGGGCAATATTTATCTATTGCAATTAGCTGTATTGACTACATGGAGCATTGTAAAAACTCATCTCATCTCTGTCATTACTGTCCCAAGTTTTCAGGCCTCAGCACATGAGCTTCCATAGAGACAATAACATGGCTTCCACAATTCATAGAGAGCAGAGCTTAAAATGGGTTGTTTTTGTTTTTCTACATAAAACCTTAACAACAGTAATGGGCATTTTTTGTGAGCTACTTTGAATTTGAAAAGTATTAATCTTCTGGTTATGATATTGTCATGAAGGAACATAGGGTCACACATGTGTGATACTGGTCTACAGGTAGGCCAAAAGCCTACTAAATATATAAAGCAAAAGGTTCAACATGTATGTAGTGTTACAGTTGAAAACTGTGAAACTTGAACCAGGACTGTGACACTGACAAAACTCCAGGAAATGCAGAGATAAAATGATGTGTATTTGGGAACCCTAGTTGGACAGAACTGTGGAGATGCACATGGACCTTCCTGTTTGCCTGGGTTGCTTACATGACAGACCTCAGGTTTCTCCAAGGCGGGAAGGAGAAACAAAGGACTCAGAATTGTTATTTAAGCGAAGGCCATTAAGCCATCTTCACTATCGCTTGGTCAGAGCCATCTTGAGCACTCTCATCTGCATCCTGGATCCTGCCAGCCAGCAAGGCTGGAAACTATGGACTGAGACCAGGACTTTGCTTTCTAGCAACTCTAAGACTGAAGACCCAGTTGCTTACATCAAGGACTGAGAAGAACCTAAATGGACTTTAGTAGAGTAAGATTCTTATCTAGGAACTCAACCAGTATAGATTAGAAATGCGTTATATTTACCTTTGATTTCTAGTACCACTCTATCAATTATCTTGCTTATTGATAAATCAATAAACTGACTTCTTATCTTTATGAAGTATTGTCTGTGTCTAACATTGGAACGCAAGTGAGCAACAAGGGTTTTCAAGCTCTTGGGACCCCAGAGAGAGAGTCTGTAAATGGGAAGGACTGGGCCCTTGGGTGACAAAGGAGTTGTCCCTGCTGCAGGATTGGATCAGCCAGAGAGAAAACTGATTCATGCGGGCTGTGAGCGAGGGAAACTGAGTCACTCAAACCTGGTAAAGTGGGGGTGCAGACTCCAACCTGTGACAGATATTTCCTATAAAGTTATTTTCTACTAATAATGCTAGTAGAATTAATGTCTCCGGTTATATGGCATTGACAATAACTGTTTGGGGAGTCAGGAGGTTGAGACATTTATTTATTTATTTATTTATTTATTTATTTTAAAAGGGGGCAGTGCAGATAGGTCTCCTAAAATAACTTAGATGTGAAAGTAGCTTCTGAAGGTAATAGTAAATCTTGCGCTCTCTGATTGTCTGGATTGTCCACAATTGGATGACTGGGCAACAACATGGCAGATGAAATTCAATGCTGATAGCAGCAAAAGTAGTGCACATAATCCTAACTATACATACAAAATGTTGGGTTCTAAGATAACTGTTATCACGGAGGAAAAAGATGTTTGAGTCGTGTATTGTTCACAGAAAACAGCAGCTCAACACACAGCAGCAGATAAATTGGCAAACAAGATGTATCCCTTGGGAAAGGGATATAAAATAAAACTGATTTTTTTATACCACCACCCTATGAATCGAAGAACTGCAAACTTTAGATGTCATTTGCAGTTCTGGTCACCTTATTCCAAAAAAGGCTATAGTAGAACTCGAAAAAGTGCTAGAAAATGTTCCTCTTGTCTCCCCTTCCATATCCATCTTACACTGTAAGCCCCTTGGGGAAGAATTCTGTCTCTAATTGTGATGGGTCAGCAGCAGGCACATTATGGATGCTATGTAAATAAATTACCACCTGTCCACGTGTCTTGGCACCGTATCATGTAAAAGGTATCTGCTTATATCAGAGGGTCTATGTTTTTCTTTAAAGTGACATTCCCTTAGCTATAAACTGACCCTAAATAACATTGATTGATTTCTTAAATGCTTTAATAACACCTGATTTACTTACCTACGAGTTTCCTGTTAGTTTAATTATTTGTGCAGGAAAAGAGGGAAATGAATAATTATTTATAAAAGAATGTATGTATTGGACAACTGAAGAACAGTCCTTTGGTAGTGAAGGCGGTTAATTTTTCTGTGTGAGCCCTGGAATGGAAGCTGCCCTGTATCATTGCCTTTCTTTGGGTTTCTCTGGTGAGGTTTACTAACTGTGAGAGCCCTGGAATGGAAGCTGATGATACAGTAATTCCTCATCATCAACTTGGCCTCTAAGACCCTTTTCAAATGGGCTGTGGTGGGATGGGTGTGCCCCTGTTCCCACAGGCGTACACCCATCTCCACCCACCTCCACGCATGCCACAGCCAGCATTGGAGCCCATTGCTCCATGCATGGGTGGTAGGTGGAGTGCAGGAGTGCGCACGCACCCCCACCCACCACAGATGGTGTTTGCATGCCCCCCCCCCATACACCGCACATGCATGCAGGGGTTGGGTGGGCACCCGTGTGAAAAGGCCCAATGAATTGTGAGGGGACCAGTCAGGGATGTGGAATAGTGATCCAATGAAAACAAAGAGTAGGTTTAAATTGTCCAGTGAGAATGGAGTTGTCAGAAATGGAAGAAAAAAGGCAAGAGTATCATGCACAGAGTTTGAGGTACCATTTGCAAACTAGGTCTGTGTGCAGAACAGAGATGGGTTATAAAAAGCCTGTGTGCCTCAAGGATCTTTTCCACTTCTCTCTGTGGAAAGAGGAAAGGGAAGGCTTGGTTCTCAAACATTCACACACACCCCTGAAGCCTAGCTGATTCGCTGACTAGGAACGCCATCACACTGGAAAAGAGGTCTGCCTTCCAAGGACTGAGTTTATGGCCGATGACATTGCGACCTCTGCTGTATGGGAGCTGAATCCTTTTGCTGTTGTGTCCGGCTGACTGCACTTTCAATAGATAAATGATTGTTTATGCAGTGAATCCTGTGGTTTGGCTCTTCTTTCAACATGTACAAGCTTTGGGTGCCTCACCTATAAGCTGAGAAATCCACTCTGCAACAATAATACAGAGAAGGGCAACAAAGATAATGAAAAATATAGAAAAGCTGACACATGCAGAGGGGCTCCTCAGCTTAGAAAAGAAAACTAAGGGGACATACAATAGCAATTTTCAGATATCTAGAAGGATCCCCCTCCCCCCCCCCACACACACTTGGTGGAGAGCAGTTTTTCCCCCTGCCACAGAAGACAGAACAAGAGGGGAAAGGTTTAAATTGCAGCAAGGGAGATTTTGTTTGACTATTAGAAAGAACAGCCTCACTTGAACAAACAGTAGGGTAGTGGAATAGGTTGCTAGGGAATCTCCTTGCTGAAGGTTTTCAAAAACCAGCTGGAAGACTATCTTTGGGGATGCTGTAGGACTACGACATCCTGCGCTGGAGAGCTGGATGAGTTTGGCCTAGATGCTCTTATGATTCTATGACTGAGGGGGAATATGACAAAGGTTTATAAAAATCGTGAGTAGTGTGGAGAAAGTAAACAGGGAGAGATTATTTACAGTCTCAATACTTTAATTGGGCATTCCCTATATCTAGTAATAGGCAGCAATGTTAAAACATGCAAAATAATGTACTTTGTTGGGATTTAACCCCTTGGGTGGCTGGCTCAGGAGTCCTTATCACACATAAGCTCATACCACAATTCCTGTTCCCAGGAATACCCAAGGCCAAAATGTGGGCTCATTTTTACAGTTACTGGCCTACTGAAATATAGTTTCCATTTCCAGTAAATGATCCTTCTTAGGTTTCGCTTCTCTCTGAATGGGAAGCCTCTGGCCTAACATAAGCTCAGGCCAGAGCCAGGGTCTGGTTCACTGAGGTCTCCCATATCTGAGGGCTTATATCCCTACATACTACTTCACACAATGCACAGTTAAGCAGTGGAACTCATTGCTTTGGGATGTTGTGAAGGCCAATAGCATAACCAGGGACCTGTGTTCCTTACTGGGAAAACAAAGTGAATACTATGGATGGGAATTTCAGTTTTGGATTAATCTGTAATTGCCTGGAACAGGCCATTATGGGTTAATCCAAAGCAAACCATAATTTAGGCCTCTCAGGGTTCTCAACTCTGCATCATCCACTAGCAGAACCCTGAGTTCCTGCAGCTGCATTATAGCAACCAAGGGAGTAGCCATGAGGTCACAGTTCGCTCAGGATATCAAGGCAGTTAAACATTAAGGCTAAGATCAGAGCTCATCATTGGGAACACTCATCCTCTGGCTCATGAAATAGTCTCATCAGCCCACGACTTATATTGGGCAGGCAGAACCTACACAAATAAGAAGGAATAGACGATACTAGGGAGGACTGAACACACCACATAAAAACTAAGCGACAAAATGTTAGAGCGAGGCTAAGAGGCCAATGGAAGGAAATAGTTACCAATCAGGGCAACACACAGGGCTAGAGGACTATCCAATCAGACAGAGAGGTAGAGGGCTAAACAGGTGGTAGCAAGGTACTATAGTGACACACAACAGCACAAGGAATCAGGAGCATAGCAGGGAAGGAAACAGCATTCTTAAACACACTGCTTTAAAGGAGAATCAGGCATTTACAGAGGAAGGGAACATGGCCATACACAGCTGTATAGAAACTAGGTTTGTAACAAGGAGGGGAACATAGCAGGGAGCAATACACAACTATAGGGGAAGCCAGACACTGAACAAGGAGGGGAGATAAAGGATAGGTAAGGGAAATAGGAGCCTAGCATAGAACCAAGAAGCAATGGGTAAGACCAGGGAGAAAATAAGGCTTAGCAGAAGTCTGATAGGAACTGGGCGAGGAACAGGGAAGGAACAAGCTAACACTTTTAGAGAACAGGTGCACTACCGAGGAAGGCTAAGTAGAGAGATATCAGGGACCAAAGAACATAGTCTAGAACTTGAGGGGAAAGGGGACCACAGCTAAGGAATACAGAAAGGCACAACCTGACAGGGAATGAAGTCAATTCACAATGACAGCAGGAAGAACCACAGAAGCCCAACCAACTTCCTTAGCTCCCAGAATACCTTATATAAGGCTGGGAGTCAACAGGGAAGTGGTGGACATGGCCAACCACAGAGTCAGAGAGAGAACAGACAATACAAGGAAATCTTCACTCACACAGAGAAAGTGGTGTCATGGGGGAAAAACCACTGTCCCAGAAGTCAGCGGTTCAAGGCTGCATTCTGACAAAGGCTCCCAGTTACAGAGCCAAGCTCTGGATTTGTGTTCCCCCCACCCCCATCCCCCAGGGTCTTGGAGTTTACTTATCAGTCAAGCTTGACTGAAGCATGGCCATGGCTGTGGGGCCTCCTGGCAGGCTCCCTCACTGCAGTGTCCTCTCTGCTCCAGATCACATATGTGGAAAATAGCCACCACCCTTAACCAAAATGCCAGTGATCTCATTTTAGTCACTGTCCTTTTGGTTAAGGGCGGTGGCCATTTTGCACATGCGTGGTCTGGAGCAGGGAGGATGCCGCAGCGAGGGAGCCTGCCGAAGCCCCGGCAGCAGTGGCAGTGCTTCAGTCAAGCTCTCTGAGGTCAGTAATTAAGTACACTCCAAGGTTCTGGGGATGGAAGTGGATCTTTTCCCTCCCCATTGACTTCAATGGGAAAATTTCCCATTGACTTCAGTAGGAAAAATCAAATCTGTAAAAACAAAAAAGAAAATAAATACAGAAATTACAGATTCGAATCTGTAAAAGATCCGAACTAATAATTTCACCCCAGTGCCCATCCCTAGTGAACACAGACCCCTGAGTATGAGTTAATAAAAGATTGGACAAGTTCATAGAGAACAGGGCTATCAATGGCTGTTAGCCAGTCTGGACAGGTGTTGAGACCTCCCTCTGCCAGAAGCTATAGGAGTGGACAACAGAGAATAGGTCACTCCGTGTACACCCTGTTTTTTGTGTACTTCCTCTAAAGCACTGGTGCTGGCAGTTGTCAGAGATAGGATATTGGACTAGCTGGACCATTCATCTGTCTGAGTATGGCTGTTCTTATGTTCTTAACACGATGTTGATTACCTCAGCATAGACACTGTCATATACACCACCACAAGACCAGTCATTTCAGGACTCACAGAGAATAACACCAATCTGTCTGTTTAATGAACTATTAGGATGTATGTGGTCTACTGCGCTGCACAATGCACAATTATACAATTTTCTGACATTTATCAGAAAAATATATTCTAATTATTATGCCCCTTTGTTTCGTCACATGTTAGATGTTCTACTGAGAGATCTATCTACCTACCTGTCTTTAAATATACACATCCCACAGTGCCCTCTGAAAATAGTTTAATGACTATGTTGTGTACTCCAAGCTTCCCTAAATAATTTGATCTCAGTTTATTATCTTTTCCCCATGACTGCTGAGGCACATTGATAAATCCTGCTTTATGAATTAGATTTACTGTTACCCAATAAACACAACATTATAAATCCAATGTTACTAAATTTAGCACTCAGGTTTTACATAATTTTTCCCCTGTCAAGTTTTTTTGAAATATGAGTTGATTGCATCTCTTTTCCCTCCATCATAAGGGGGAGGTGTAGATGCTCCATACAGATATTCTTTGTTTCTGAATGGTTTTTGTTCACATCAACCACAGCTGACTTCTTTGTCAGAGCAACTAATATAAATATAAATAAAGCACATGTCTAATCTACTGCTGTTCCTAACCAAGATAATTGAATAAGGAATATTTTCAATACATCTATACAGGATGCCACAGGCATCTTCACTGAAATTAAATGGCATAGGACTCGACGATTACTTTATCGGAAGCATTTAAATGAACTTTTATTTCCTGCATATTGCCTAACTAGTCTTCATGATAAAGAAGCTTTGCATATGCAAATAAAGCAAACACAATCAATGAGCTTTGTCCTATGGACAAGACAATGTTCAATGCTGTTCTGTGTGTATGCTGCCACCTGATGGCCTCTGCCCGATAAGAGAGAGCCCATCGCGTGGCAGCATAAATGAGTGAAGCCCTATGCTCCCTGTTGCAAGACAAAACGTCTGCTGGTGAAAATGATTAGGAAATTATTTTGCTGTAAGGAAATCCTCCTATTGGTGAAACAGACCAAGCTCCCTCTGCAAAGCAGCAATCCTCCCTAATGGTGAAGGTGACAAGCACAAGGCCCCTCCCCAACTAGTCCCACTGCTGAAATGGATAAGCCTGGTGAAAAGACATCTGTTCCATAGCCTTTCAGATGCGCTGCGTGTCTGCTAGGAGTTCCCTGGATTTCAAGGAACAAACCCCTGCAAGCCTGCATTCCAACCTCCATGGCTAGGTTCTGGGTTTGTGTGGCCAAATGTAACGCTTGCGCTGGGTTAGGCAGCTGGAATGGTGGCAAGCATTATACGTAGACACCTGGGGTCAGGAGCATGGCTACAAGCACCAGGTTATTGAAATGCTTAGATTTTATATACTAATGTCAGAAGCCTCAAAAGTAAAATGGGGGAATTAGAGTACTTAGCTTTAAGTAAGGACATTGATAGGATAGGTAGGCATCTCAGAAACATGGTGGAATGAGGACAATCAATGGGACATTGATAGTGGGATACAAAATATATAGAAATGACAGAGTTAATTGTACTGGAGGTGGAGTAGCCCTGTTTGTTAAAGACAGCATTGCATCAAGCATGATAAATGTCACAAACTCTCCCCAGGAATCACTATGGATAGAAATTCCTAATTTAAACAGACACTGGATAGTAGTGGGGCTGTATTATCGACCCCCTGACCAGGATTCTGACAGTGACTGTGAAACGCTAAGGAAGATGAGGGAGGCTACAAAGGTAGGCAGTGCAATAATAATTGGGGATTTTAACTACTGTCAGGGTTTGGTAGGAAAGAAGGGGGACACTCACCCACACCATAGTCCTCAAACACACTTGTAGCTAAGAAAGCTCTCAGGAGTCCATTAAGGTCTGTGTATTAAGCAAAAGCTAGTGCTGGACTGGACTCATTATAGAGCACTGGTGGTCTCGCCCTGATAAAGAGGACTCCACTCCTTGACACATACAGGGTAAGGGAATTGGCGGAGTGCAGGGTAAGGGGGCAGGTCTAGGAGGTGGGGGTAGGGTCCAGAGGGAAAGCCAAAGGAGTGGCTAGGACTTCGCTCAGGATCACAGGAATAGGTGGTGAATTTGGGAGGGAACACACAGACTTTCAGTAACACAACCACACACACAGAAGCAATACCAAACACACGGCACAAGGCTACAACAGCAATCCACACAGGTGATAGCAGGGGACCAGTCTCACCGAGAACTGATCACCAGCAAGGCTAAGCAGGTCTGACTGTCTTTTATACGGGAGGCTCCTCCCCCTTCCCCAGCCGCGCCCGCAATCTAGCTGAACGATGCACAGATGGAGCAGTGCTGGTTTCTGGGACAATGGGTGTCAGCTGATCCAGCACCTGCCTGTCTGTCTCTTGGTCATTCACAGGGGCATAGCTATGGGGAAGAGAGCCCTCGTCCCTTCTCTTACACAACGGGACAGGCAGGTTTACAGAGTTCAGGTCAGTCTTCCCAAATGGGTCGCTACACGGAGAGCCAATGCCCCGCTGCCCCTCCCTCACCCTTCCCTTCATACTCCTAGCCCCCTGCCCAGCAGCCCACCATCCCATACCCCAATACCTGACAACTACCCCCACATTGACTGGGAAAATGTCTCCTTAGGATGTGTTGCGGAAACCAAGTTCCTAGTAGACACCATAAATGACTGCTTCCTGGAGCAACTTGTCTTGGAACCCACAAGAGGAGAAGCTATTTTAGATCTTGTCCTAACCGGAGCAGAGGGTCTAGTGGAAGGAGTAGTGGTGGCAGAGCCACTTGCTAACAGTGATCAGAATATAGTTAGGTTCAACATGCTATTAGGAGAGATTACCTAATAAAAATGCCTTCAAGGAAGGAGAACTATGCACATTTCAGGAAGTTAGTTAAGGGGAAACTAAAAGGGGAAATCATCAGGGTAAGAGGCAGGAAGACTATTGAAAACTACTATCTTAGACACTCAGATTAAATATATACCACAAATAAAAAAAGGCAGGAAAAGAACCAAACAAATGCCTGCATGGCTGAATGGTACCATTAAGGAGACTATCAGAGCCAAAATATTGTCTTTCAAAAAATGGAATACTAGTATTCCAAATGAGTTAAATGGGAATGAGCATAGACATTGACAGAGAAAGTGTAAAACCATTATAAGGCAGCCAAGAGGGAATTTGAGGAACAACTTGCTAAAGATGCAAAATCCAATACCAATTTTTCCCCTAGTACATCGGAGCCAGGAAACTTGCTAGAGAGGCAACTAGTCTGCTAGATGATCAGAGAATAAAGGGGGTGCTCAAAGACAGCAAGGACATTGCTGAGAAACTAAATCAGTATTTACTATTTTGTGTCAGTTTTTACTAGGGATGAGCATTCGGATTGAATTATGGATTCCTGTAATTTTCAGATCTGTTATTGTTCAGGTTTGGATTCAGATCCCATTGAAGTCAATGGGAAACCTGTCTGAGTCCAGTTTTCCCCACCCCTTTCCCTAGGGGGCCTATTTCCCCACATCCCCACCCCCAGGTCCCTGCCATGTACTTACCGGCCTCAGAGAACTTGACTGAAGCTCTGCTGGTCTGCTGCTGCTGTGGAGGGAATCCCAGGCAGGCCCTCCTGCCGCGGTGCAGCACGCATGTGCAAAATCACTGCTGAGGCCATGTGCAAAATGGCCACTGCCCTCAACTAAAATGGTGGTGGCCAAAATGACACTGTCTATCATAATGCCACTGTATAAGTATTTGGTACGACCCCACCTTGAATACTGTGTGCAGTTGTGGTTGTCCTATCTCAATAAAGATATAATAGAATTGGAAAAAGATTCCGAGAAGAGCAAAAAGGGATGGATTGACTTCCATATGAGGAGAGGTTCCAAAAGCTTACGGCTGTTTAGCTTGAAGAAGAGGTGATTAAAGGGGGGGATATGACAGAAGTTTATAAAATCATGGGTTGCATGGAAAAAGTAAACAGGGAACTGTTGTTTGCCCTTTCCCACAATAAGAGAACAAGGGGACACTCTCTGAAGTTAAATGGTAACAGATTTAAAACAAACAAAAGGAAGTACCTTTTCACACAGCAGACAAAACTGTTGTGGAACTTGTTGCCAGAGGAATCTGTGAAAACCAACAGCATAACTAGCTTCAAACTGAAATTAGATAAATTCTTAGATGATAGAGCCATAAATGCCTACTAGTTGAGGCTTAAACCCCTGGCTACCCATAGCTGGGAGTGGTCGGCAGCAGATGGATCACACCTCCATGACATGTACATGTACTTCTTTTGAGCTACCAGAGCTGGCCACTGTTTGAGACTTAGACAGGAAACTGGGATACATGGACTGCTGGTCCGACCCAGTATGGCACATATGTTCTTACCTTAGTTGAGACTGGGCATACCATGGGAGGCATGTGGGTCCCAGGAAGTCAAAATAAAGGCTGATTCTCTTTCAGCAAGCATCTCTTATTCATTAACAGGAGTTGTAGGACACAAGGGGATAGCTCCATCTTACTTTTCATTACTAATGCCATTTGTGTCCCAGTTCCAAAATCATCTAGCTATACTGTTATATTTCAATAACTGGAAAGGAACTGTGTTTGAACTCCCGGACAGAAAAACGTGCTTCTAGAATATCAAACATGAATTAGGATTTTTTTCAGCTTCATGCTTTGTTATACTCATCTGCTATAGCTGCTTTGAGACTTAATAAAAAGCAGGAAGGAACTCATTACCATGAATATATTCATAGCAAACTACTCAAGGATTTAGAGAAATAGTGGGGAATTGACAGAGCTCTTATTTATGATGAAGAAGGGTACAATATGCTTCGTGGTTTCATTGTACTGCAAGAGAGCCAAAATTAAAATGTAAGAATGACAATTTTAAAGAGCATCAAAAGAATGGTTGATTTTCCAGAGGGACTAGCACCAATAAAAATATAAAGGTTACACTGCAGGCTCCACAGCCCAAACCGTCGAATGGGAAAATTACATGCAATGCTATTTATTGGAATTATTGTCACAGAAGACCAGTCCTGTAAATAGTTACTTGTGTGAGTAGTCCATGCACATAAGAACTAACAACATGGGGGATATGTCCCTCACAAATGTGGGGGATAGCAATAGCTCCAGCCCCCACTAAATGTGCACTTGGGTCAGGAAGGAAGGGGAAGGGCTTCACTCTCTCATTGGGTGAATGGGAGTTGTACTCCCTGGCCTCAGCTACCACTCCTGCCAGGAAACAAACCTTCAGATGGATCCCCCACTGCCAGGAGGAAAGTCCCACTGAGCCGCCTCCCCCCGCCCCCGAACTTGGGGAGTAAGGGAACTTGTTCCCCATGCTACTCCCTCAGCATCGCCCTGGGTGGTTCCCCGTCATCTCCCCCAAAGTTTGGGAGAACATTATACCACTGTGAAGTGTTCTTGTCATTCAGATCTATGGTTGATCCAGTCAAGTATCCTGTCTGGTAGCAGCCTGGACCAGATGCTTCCCAAGAGTACAATCCTGTAAGATACTCCACATGAAGTAAACATGAGATAAAGCTCCCAACACTCCCATCTTGCACTCCAATACTTGGAGAGTGACCGTAAACCCCGACATGAGGTTTAATATCCCTTTGATCTGTGGAATAACAGCAAACTTTTGTTTCAACCAATGAGTTCAAAATGTGCCTTAGGGAGTAGGAGGTGCTGATGACCTAGAAGGCTAATTGAGTGCCTTCAGTTCCCCTCCCATTTCTCCAAGTTACACTGTAAGTTGGATGTTCTCACCCATGCTCTGCTCCCTCACAGCTGCAGGACCGCCTCATTCCCCGGGTTCTGGAATGGCCATTACGGTTGACCAGGGGCACCCTTTTTGAGGTCCCCCGGTTCGGGACCACATTGGAGAGGGCGTTCTCGGTTGCCGCACCTCGGTTGTGGAACTCCCTCCTGGCAGAGGTTCATTTGGTCTGGGGCCTTCCCTCCTTCAGGCGTTGGTGTAAAACTTGGCTGTTCCACCAGGTGGTTGGTGAGAGAGACGGGTAGGGGGAGAGATGAGATGTGGTTTGTGGGGGAATTGATGGGTTTTATTGTTTGTTTTTAAGTTATGTGTATATTTTATGCTTTTATATTATATGCCGCCCTGAGCTGCCTTGGCAGGACGGGGCAGGATAAGAATTTTTTATAATAATAAAAATAATAATAAGTTCCAAAAAGGAGTGGAAAGGAGGCCTGTACAGCTCCCCACACCTCCCCAGTACTCCTGCCCCATTTGTGCACATGCAAACACAATGCCCTGGCATTCCAAACATAGAACTAAGGGCTGCTAGGGGCTCTGAGGTGGTGAGTTTCAGTGCCCTCAGCTTGGAAATGTACATGCATGGTCATGGGCTCCATCTCTAGGAACAATGGGAAGATTTGTGTGTGTAGAACCCTGGACTCCACATGGCAGAGCAGAAGTACAGAGGTGGAGTGACAGGTACATGCCAGAGCCCCTGTAAGCACTCACTAATTTCCCCCCCCCTCCCCGAGTGCCTGATCTATAGAACATTCACAGGGCTAGCCTGTGTTTTTTCCCCCATCCTCTGCCCTGTTTTTAAACCTATGGCTCCTATTGAACTACCTGTGCTGGAAAGGGCTCTAAGAAGTGGGTCCTTAATTAGGAGGGAAGGCATTTTTCCAAAGTCACATGTAGTCTGTTCCTTGTTTTCTTTTGTTCTCTAATGATTAACAAAAAGCAGTGACAGCAGTGCGGTTACAACTGAGGCCCTTTTCTAATGGGCACAGGTGCGTGGGAGGATGGATGGGTGGTGCGGTGCATGGGCGGCGCGTGGGGGTGCGTTCAAGGAGCATCCCCAAACTATGAACCTGAGGGACCAATGGAGGGTGGATGCCATCAATGATAGATTCCACGACTCCCGCAGCCCCTCCCACCAGCATCACCTCCGTCTTGTCGAGATTCAGCTTCAAACGGCTTGACCTCATCCAGTCCCCCACAGCTGTCAAACACTGGGTAAGCACCAAGACTGCCGGGCTTGTGTCATCTGAAAAAGAGAGGTAAAATTGGGTGTCATCAGTGTACACCCACTGATGCCACCACACACCAAACCTTCTGATGACCTCAAAGGCTGCATGTACATGATGAACAGGAGAGGGGATAAAATAGAACCTTGCAGGAGTCCACACGTGAGTTTCCAGGGAGATGATGACCTCACCACCCAGTACCACACATTGAATTCTTCTGGCCAGGAAGGAACGGAACCATTCAAGAATAGTCTCACCCACTCTGGCTCGGTCCCACAAAAGGGTCACCAGCATCGCATGGTCAATGGTATCAAATGCAGCCGAGAGATCTAACAGGATCAACAGGGTTGACCGATCCTGATCTAACTCACAGTGGAGGTCATTGACCAAGGCCACAAGCACAGTCTTAGTGCCAAAAGCCAGATGAAAGCCGGACTGCGAGGGATCTCTGAAACCAGTGGGATCTACCTTGTCGGCATTCAGGGAGTGGGCACCTAGGAGCCGTTTGGGTGATGGCCTCAGTTAGTATGCCTCCAAAGAGCCACGAGGTCATCGAGCAAATGGTCGTTGAGATTGGAGGGTAACTCCCCAAGAGCATTCTGAAACCTCTCCGGTTTCATAAGTCTCTGGGACAAACCAACTGAACTGGTTCTGTACCTTTCCAGGGGCAGACATGTGCCAGGAGACCGGCCTGGAGGAGGTAATGATCCATCCATGACAAGGGTGCAGCTGACATCTCCCCCACCAACGAATCCCCTACCTCAAGGCCTGTGCAAAATATCAGGTTTAGCGTATGCCCTCCATCATGGGATGTGCCAACAACCACCTGAACCATATTGAGATACAAATCATTCTAATCTTCTACAGGTGGTTTAAAATTATCAAATTCTGAATAACCTATCAAAATGCACAGGAATATGAAAGAAAAAAAGACTATTTAAATATTTGTTTTATTATCAGTTTCAGGGTATACAAATGTTTAGACTTTTATGAAATTATTACCATGCATCTCTATTAAATTTAATGCCAAATAAAGAAAACAATGTTGATCCTACGGCTTTTATTTTCAGCATGTAGTCTTCATAAAAACAGGCATGTACAATGAATTTATAATGGCCATTGTTAAAACTAGATTACCAGCATGTTTTAGTTTTGTTCTACCCTTGCATTTATCCTTTCCTCCACTAAAAAAAATTGGTTTTCCTGTTGTTTGAATGTGTTCCTACAATCTTGTCTGCTTAGATATATTGTTTATCACTATGTCAGGGGCGTAGTTATTAAAGGAACAGGAGGGACATTTCCCCCAGAGCCCTAGCTGAGGAAGGGGGCACAAATCCTGTCATGTTGTAATATAACCAGGCAGAGACCAAGGTGAGTGGAAATGAAAGTGCCTGCAGTGTGCAGCATACATGGGATTCACCCAGCACTGGCAGCACAAAACAGAGCAAGCACTGACAGCAGCATAAGGCAGGCAGCACAGCCACAGACTCCAAAGGTCAGGTGCAGCAAATAGAGGGAGGGAGAGTCACTGCTGTGGCAGCCACCCCCTTCTCTCCTTCTGGAAGAGTGCTCTGATACCAAGGGGAATTTAATTCTGGGTTACTGTCACACCCTTTCCAACTTCAGGTCCTTACTGAGCACCTTACTAGAGGTTTTTAATATCTGGCCTACAACACCCCTACAGCCAGCCCAGTCCTTCTGCAGGTTTGTCCCATCAATAGTGGGTTCCCAGACATCCTTAGTCTCTTTGTAAGGTCTCCAAGAGATATACAAAGAAAAGTCCCACCTGCATCCAGCAAGGGTATCTCCAGGTATAGGCAAGATGTCCTTTTCAGTAGCCTCCTATGACTTTCCGACCAGGGTTTAAGCTTAATCCCCCTGGTCCACAGTTAGAGCCTTTCCTCCAGAAGCCCTGTTCATAGTAGCTTCCAGCAAACAACTAAACCTCCCCAGAATCAGAATTCCCTTTTTTTGCAGCCACATCACCTCACTGACTCATGTTCAATTTGTGATCAAACTACAATCTCTAGATCCTTTTCAGATGTGCTGCTCCCAAGCCAGGTATCCCCCACCTTATACTTGTGCATTTGGTTTGTCTTCCCCAGATGCAGAATTTTACATTTATCTTGTTTTAATTTTATTTTGTTAATTTCAGCCCAGATTTCCAACCTATCACTACAAAATTCTGGCCGGGCATATTGAGTGGTTAGTGATTTCTAACTTGAAGGTAATGGTGATTCTTCTAGCATACACCAGCAAATGTGAGAAGCAGTTCTGAAGTTTTTGTTTTCCAGCTACTGTAGTGTCTCAGCAGAGCCACTATATCTTTTCTAATTGATCAGCCTATTATAATATCTCTGAGCCTACTTTGAAATCAATGTGTAACTCAGGAATGGTGTTCCCTGCCGCCAATAGTAGTTTTGCATCAACAAAGTCCGTGTTAGAATTATAGGCTTCTAACTATAATGGAGATTTTGCAGCTGCGAAAGCATTATCCTTGAACTCTGCATTCTGCACCACTAGCCAATTGCTTTCTGGATGAATTTCAGACCCTTTCACATTCTAAATGATGCATGTTTCCTAGTTATTGGTGAGACTACCTTCTCCCCATATGTGGTACCCTGGCAACTGTAGCAACAAACTAAAAGCACTCTGATTAAACCAGGAGAAGGATGATGGCAGAGTTGTTTTGCTCAAAGTCAGTCATTTCTGACCTTACTTTGCGGGTATCCAGATTGAATGGCCTGTTGCTTCCTCTTTGCCACACAGTTGGAAGTATTAGGGTCACCTTTTCTGAGTTGGTTTCCTTCTGAGGAGAGAGAGACTGGAGTCTTATGGTGTGCTATAGAAGTCAATTTATTTATAGATTTACAGGTTGAGGAGGAGTAGATGGGAAACACATCAGGCAGCACCTGCAGTGGTCCCCAAAACAGATAGCACTGCAAACCCCAATACTGCCCTTTACAGCTCTCTGCCAAGCCCCAAACTGCCTCTACTACTTAAAACACTGCCTCCTCCTACTTAACCAAGGGCGGCAGCATGGCTCTATAGCCAGCCAGGTGTGACCATCCACCCACCATTTCATACAGTGTTAAATTTCAAAGGGGTGGGGCACATAAGTTAGCTGAGCCAGTCCAAGGGCATAACAGGTCTTTAGGACAGCCTGGAAGACACTCTTGTTTCCCCAGGCTCACTCCAAGAGTGGGTCACAATGAAATTGACAGAAGGGCATTGGGAATTGATTACTATAATAGAAGCTGCCAAGAAGTTGCTAATTGAAGACCATAAGAAAGGCTTATGCTGGGTCACAGAGACTTTCCAAAGTTTTGACTTAAGCTGCATTTAATGCACTAGAACAGGGGTGGCCAGACTTATGGTGCATGTCATCCACTTGATCCAGGCATCAACTTCAGGTGATCTACCAGGACCTCTCCTGCTGACTCTGGCACTCCAGGCCTGGATCCCAACTGCTGGATCCTGGTTCTAGGACACCTTAGCAACTGGTCTTGGGAGTGGAACACTCAATTAGAGAAAGCCTTCCCACCACACTGCGGAGCTCTCCTAGCTGTCTACTCCCCAGAGACACTTCCTGACTGGAGCTCCAGTTTTGCTCTCTCCCTAAGGCCGATTTTAGACGAGCAGCTGTGATCAGGCGCGGGACCGGCAAAACAGCCGCGGTGCTGTTTTAGACGAACCGGAAGCGGAAGTTGTGCGCGTGATCCAGGGCTGCGCATTCTTTGCCGACCGTGAGCGAACCACCCTGATCTCTCTGGGGTGACATACGCGGCCGGAAAAGAATACGCGACCTCGGATCACTCGCACAACTTCCGCTTCCGGTTCGTCTAAAACAGCACCGCGGCTGTTTTGCCGGTCCTGCGCCTGATCCAGCTGCACGTCTAAAATCGGCCGAGGTGATCTCCAAGCGGCTTGTCCCCCTCCCCATACTGTGATCTGCTACACAAACTAGCTTGTGATCTACCAGTAGATCATGATCTACCTCTTGGCCACCCCTGCACTAAAATATGCACAGGGTAAAATGAGAGAGAATGAGAATCCATAAATACTTGAGTTATTTACTCTAGAATGCCACTTACTGAACCTGAAATTAGTAGCTGCAAAAATGGATATACCTGTTAAAATGATGGTACCTGACCTGGTCACGTCAGGTACTAATTGGAACTTGTTTAGTGTCAGATGAGCCACCTGATTTACTGATTACTGTTACTCATTTACCAACTTCTGTTCCTGAATTTCTGGTACTGATTTTCTGGATTTCCATTACCAAAACTGGTTGGTAAAATGAAAAATTAGTAACTTGGTAACAGTAATATCTGGTATTTCGGGTAAGCAGGTGCCCAACTCAGTACTTGGGCACTGACTGGGCACAGAAATTGCGGGTATTACCTGGAGGTAGCAAATGGGCTACCCATTTCAGCTCTACCATAGATCTTTTTAGGGATGTGTGTACAGAACCGAGTTCAAAAATCGAGTTCAGTTCGGTTGACCGAACTAGTCGAGTTTGGTCAAATTCCGAACTTCTGAACTGAGTTTGTACATTCAAAACCAGTGTGTTAAGCTGTTTTTGGCCTTCTGAACTGGTTCGGATTCGACCAAAGAGTTCGGTCGAATTCGAGTTCAGTTCGGAAGTTCGGTTCGGTTGACCAAACTAGTCGAGTTCGGTCCAAACTCCAAACTTCCAAACTGCATAAAGGGAACTGTATGTCTGTGATGAGACTGAGGGTGATTGCACATGTTATGCTATTGCACATTATTTCCTATCTTACAGGAGATTTAATAACGCGCGCATGTGCATTTTCTAATTCGCCATGAAAATTTCCGTGATTTTCATTACAGATGGCAGGGATGTGAAATCCTTCTCAGACAGTAATGTGAGTTCTGTATTATGTTAACCTCGAATGTGTGCACGCAGTGAATTAAATCTTAATTTTAACTTATGCTAAAATCTGAATGTGTAGAGGCTTGTGTTATTTGTGATGCCCAGCTAGTCCTTGGTACAGGGTGCTGCCTTGGCTCCAGCATCCAGCTCCCAGTTCAACAGCCCCCTTGGGGTCCTTGCTCCCAGCCTGGCCTCAATCTTCAGCGCTCTCTACTGCTCCTTGTTAACTCCTTGTTGACTGCACAACTGCTCCCAGCCTGCTTGTCAATTTCAGGTCAATTTTATGTTGAGCTGCAGCATTCCCCTCTTGCAGCCTGCCAGCAGTTACTCCACCCTGAAGCCTTCTCTTTCTTTGGCTGCCCGCTAGTTCCTTGGCACTTTGGTTCCTAAAAGGGCTGCTCTCAAAGCCCGTGTGCAGGGCACACACCTGCAGCCCTGCCATAGTCCTCCTGTGGCACTTTCGGTCTTTAATGAAGATTTTGCAACAAAAATATCTGGCCAGGCATCCCAGCTCCTTGGAAGGAAGTGTTCGATGAGAAAATGAAGATGCTGACCTGACACACATGGCCTACTATTATCCCTAATAGTGACACTACTTTTGAACAATTCAATATTTACTCGATAATTTTTAACAAGACAGGAATGCTTAGTACATCTTTCAAAAATCTTTGATGAATCTCATTGTTTTGTGTCTCGCTCTACACTAAACATAAAGCTTTCCCTGCAGTGTTAACATCAGTCAAATGAGAAATCAACACTAAAAGCTCTGGACTCATTTTACCATATCCTGTCAAGTTCCAAAGGTCTGGAATTTGTATAAACTGTTCAGTGGTTTGGCTCAGAGCAGCCCCTTACTTGATTAAAGGAGTTTATTCCAACAAAATGACATTATCAAGGCTGATTGACCTCTTTCCTGCCAAACTGTTGAGCAGTAGCTCATTTCTACTTTGGCATGGGCAAAACCATAAATTATCTGCCTGATAGCTAGTTATAAGTACCTCATTTCAGATCCAGTGAACAAGGGACTGGACGTTCTTAATCACTTTAGTAAACTGTAAAAGAAGTTGAACTTTGCAGTGACAATTTCTACGCACAACGGACCCTTCCATTTACCACATGCTGGCTGATTCAATGCATGTGTTGACTCAACACAAGATGTGTCCTTTTCCTCTTCACTTCTTTGCATCACAGCCTGCATGTAGTTTTTCAGCATGATATGCTTCATGTCTCTTGTCTAACAGAGCCTTGATCCATACTTAACATTAGGGAAAGTGAAAATTAAAGAGAAAACTGTGCAATGCTATTTAATAATACTCCTTTGACAGAATAGAAACAATGCACTTTAATAAAAACATAAAGTAATCATCCCTTTAAAAATGTAGCAGACCTATTAATTCCTCCTGCACTTTGTATAGTCAGAGGGCTCCAGATAGGCAAAGCACTAAACATTTGCCTCCCACACAGCAGATGCTAGCTTGCTTTCCATGACTTGGATATAAACCACTAGAAAATGGAGGGGGGAAATTCCAAAATGCAGTGAGATTTGTTCTCCTAAAGTCTGTAGGTCAATGGTTTCCCAAATGTTTTGCCTGTGTGACCACATTTTGAGACTTAAATATGCCATGACTCCAGGCAGCAACCGTGACATACAAAGTGTATCAAATAACAATCAGGATTGTGACCTCATCTGCAAATGGTGCAACCCCAGTTGGGGCCCGACCAACAACCTGTGAATCTCTGATGTAAGGGCTTTTGAAAATTCTCTCCTCTAATTAGAAGCAAGAAGGAACTGGTGTCATTAGAAGAAGAACCTTCAATTCTGCATAAAACATTAAACCAAAATATCTCATATCTATACAAAATCTAAAATTAAAATATAGGTTGTTTGGAATAGATACATTTATTTATTTACTTTATTTATAAATATTTTTTAGCCGCCCCCTCATGCCTACGGCATCTCGGGGCAGCTTACAATAACAATAAAATTTATAAAACAATATTTAAAAAACAACATCATCAAAAAATTAAAAAACAGTCCCCATATCCACCCTCGACATCCCCCATACCCACAACTCCTCCCCCTCCCAACCCTCCCCTCCTCCCCTCCAAAAGCCTGGGCGAACAGCCAGGTCTTGCAGGCTTCATGAAATGCCAGACTACCTGGGGCCAGGCAGGCTTCCTCATCACCTAGGGGATCTCAAAGAAAGCGCCCCCAGTGGACCGAAGGGTTTGCTCTGAGGCACAGAGGGTGAGGCGGTCCCCGAGGTATGAGGGGCCCAGACCATGCAGGGCTTTATAGATCAATACCAATACCTTGAATCTGGCTCAGTACGCTATAGGCAGCCAGTGCAGAGCATGGAGCACTGGTGTTATGTGCTTCCGTTGCCCAGTCCCCATAAGGAGAGGGGCCACCGCATTCTGCATCAGCTGCAGCCTCCGAACCAGAAACAAGGGAAGCCCCATGTAGAGCGCATTGCAGTAGTCTAGACTTGAGGTGATGAAGGCGTGGATAAGAGTGGCCAGGTTGGGCCCAGAAATGTATGGGCACAACCTCTGCACCAGATTGTCAGGGTGCAGGCTTAAACCTGCAACCCTGACCTTAGTAGGTAGGGAAGTTTCCCCAGCGCTATAGGGTAGCTGGGCTTGCTGCTACTCTCCTCCTGTCTGCCTGGTGCCCTGCCCTGCTTGACTCCTCCCCCCTGGACTCCTTATTGGTTGCCAGCAATATAAAAGGCCTGATGGAAACAGTTGCAAGCTGTGGGACTTCAGCTCTTGACTGTGATCCTGTTGCTTGCTTCACCCTTTGTGCTCTTGGTCTACTCTCAGGTTTCCCTCTCCTGCCCCTGCCTGTCCCTCTTCCCTCTTGGTACCTCTGCTTCCCTTGTCTCTGTGACTCCTGTTCCCTGCTAGCTGTCTCTTAGCCAGTTCTGTCTCCTTCTGCAGTCTGCCTTGTGTGGGGATTCCCCATCCCCTCTCCCTTGCTAGGTCTAGGTTTTCCCACTCTGCTAGCTGTTCCTGCCTTTGGCCTTGCCCATGTTTTTAGGACTATAGCCATTGTTTCTCCTGTTGCCTTGTGTCTTTGGCCCCTGTTCCTGGTAGTTCCTTGTTGCTCCCTTTGTTCCCTGCTCTTCCCCTATCTTTGGTCTCATAGCCCCTGTTCATAGTTTCCCTTGGCTTCCCTAGTTCCTTGTTGCTCCCTTTGTTCCCTGCTCTTCCCCTATCTTTGGTCTCATAGCCCTTGTTCATAGTTTCCCTTGGCTTCCCTGGTTCCTTGTTGCTTATGTTGCCCTATTCCTTGTTGTTCATGTTATGTTGGGTTCTTGTGTTCATGTAGTATGGTGACTGAACGTCTTGATCTTTGTTCCCCTTTGCTCCCCTAGTCTTGGGTCCTAGTCTCTTGGCTCCTGTTTCCCCATTGCCCTCATAGCCTTGGCTTCTAGGCCCATGTCTCTGTTCTTCTTTGCCCTTATTGCTCCCCAGTGCTCCTCTGGCCTTTGTTCCTAAGCCTCTGGACTCTTGTTTCCCCATTGCTTCCCTAGTGTTGGTTCCTGGGCCCCTTGACTCTTGTTCCCTATTGTCTCCCTGCTTCCCAGTACCTTCCAAGCTCTGGGTCTTTTGTATTCTGCCTCTGTCTCCCTATTGCCTTCCTTGCTTCCCAGTGCCTTCCTAGTTCTGGGTCTTTCGTGTCTAGCCTCTTGTTCTCTATTGCTCTCTCTGTATAGCTCTCTAGCTCTGGTTCCTTTGCCTCTTGGCTCTCACTCCCTAATGCTCCCCTTGCTCTCTATTGCTCCCCTAGCCCTAGTTCTTTCATTTCTTGCTTCTAGGTCCTTATTGTTTTCCTGGTGCCCTAACCCTTCCCCATTGACCTCGATGATGAGCCATCCACCTTCATAGGCCAGTGTGCCTGGTGCTTGTGCTGCTCTCCAGGAGAGTGTAGAATGGCTGAGAGGTTTCCTTGTGGCTCCTTGCTCCCCTCTACCCATTTCCCCTTCTACCTGCCTATGTTGCATCATAGCTCCTTTCTGTTCCTTTGAACCCCAGCCCTGCACAGTGTAGTCCTTTTTTGGTATCCCCTCCTTGGACAATGCCCCTTGTACCCCATCCCCTGACACAGATACAGCTGGCGAAAGGCGGCTTTAGCCACCGCCTCCACCTGCCGATTCACATGGAGACCCGATTCCAACACCACCCCCAGACTCTGAACCTGCTGGACAACAGGAGGACAGACTCCCCCCTACAAGGGGGGCCAGAACCTCCCCCGCCCTCCCCACCACCATCACCTCCATCTTATTGGGATTTAGTTTGTTTGCTCTGCCTCATCCAATCCACCACGGGCCTTCAAACATTGGGAAAGTAATGAGACAGCAGGACCTGGGTCAGTTGAAAATGAGAGGTACAGCTGAGTATCATCAGCATATTGGTGACATGACACCCCTAACCCTCTCATTATCTCCCCCAGGGGCTGCATATACACATTAAACAATAATGGAGACAGAATCAAACCTTGCAGAATGCCACAGGATAAGGCCCAGGGGCTTGATGTTTCAGCCCCCAACACTACCCGCCGGCTTCTCCCCGAGAGAAATGAGCAGAACCACCCAAGGACAGTCCTGTCCAGACCCCCCAGGTCTCACAACCGTCTCAACAGCAGTCCATGGTCCACGGTATCCACTGAGAGATCTAGCAGGATCAGAAATGTTCAACATCCTGCATCCATCTCCCAGCAGAGATCGTCCACCAGGGCCACCAGCGCCATCTCAGTACCATAGCCAGGGCAGAACCCAGATTGAAAAGGGTCAAGGAAACCGATGCAGCCTGGATGCGCCTGGAGGTGCAGTGCCACTGGCCATTCAATAACCTTCCCTAAAAAGGGAAGATTAGAGACAGGTCGGTAGCTGGCAAGTGCGTCCACATCCAAAGATGGCTTCTTCAGCAGGGGGCGCACCACAGTCTCCTTGAGACTGGGTGACAGCCTCCCCTGCTGAAGGGATGCATTCACTACCCTCGCCAGTGACCTCCCTAAGGTCTCCCTGGAGACTTTCACCGACCAGGACGGGCACGGATCTAGTTCACAACTGGTGGCCCTAACAGACCCCAGGACATTCACCACATTAGTTGGCGTCACTTCCTGAAACTCATTCCCAAAAGATCAACCAGGTGGCGCCTCCATAACCTCATGCTCCTCACCTACTGCTTCCAATCCGATGTCAAAGTTACTCTGGATCTGAGCGATCTTGTCTGCGAAGTAGGTGGCAAACTCCTCACAGCGGGCCTGGGACAAGTCCCTGTCCAGGCAGAGGGAGGCCAGACTGACCAGCCCCCGCACCACTCAGAACAGCTCTGCTGGACGCGACTTCACAGACGCTATGAGGGCAGCAAAGAATTCCTTCTTTGCTGTCCTCACAGCCTCAACATAGGACCGCAAATGGGTCCTATGGAGAAGGCGGTCAGATTCAGAGCGAGTCCGACGTCAGCATCACTCTAGCCTCCTACCTACCTGTTTCATACACCGCAGCCCCTCAGTAAACCAAGGGGCCCTGCGGTGACGAGATGGAGGGAGAGGATGTCTCGGAGCTACCCTGTCATAGTCCCCTCCAGCCAGATGTTCCAATGGCGGACAAGCTCATTGACAGAGTGGCCGTCCGGGTCTAAGGTTAATTCCCTTAGAGCCTCCTGGAACCAGTGCGGTTCCATCAGCCTCTGAGGGCAGACCAACCTAACTGGTCCATTCCCCTTCTGGAGGAGGTGCACTGAGAGACTGGCCTGCAGGAGATAATGATCCATCCTGTAGAAAGCTAAGCTCCTGTACATATAGAAAGCTAAGCTCTTTTAGGATCTTTTTTCTTTTAGTCTTTAAGTAGAGCTGGACAAATGTCATTCACTGAAATCTGGTTTCTAAACAATATCTCATCTCAGCCCTCATGACTCCTAGACTCAGTCAGGAACATTTCTGCTATAAATTTGCTTGAAGGCAGCCAAATGACACTTAATGATCTGACCTGCCTAGAGACTACGACTCCAAGTAACTATTGTCATAAATGGGCATAAATGTCATAAATGGCCATGTTCACTCCATTGGAGGCAATGGGGAAATTCAGTACACACAGGTCCCTTGCTATGGGCACCATTCTCCAAGTGATGGCGATTGTGCTAACACTTAGCATGAATGCAACTGGTTCTATGTTGCTTAAATCAAAGCAGTCATCTTTCTACAATATTTAGCTCAAATGATGTAATAAATTTGGCCTTTTGGGCTGGAGTATTTTTAAACATTTTATTCCATTATTTAGGCTAAATAATAATTATTATTAGCAAGCATTTATATAGCTCAAGCAATGTACCTGGTGCTTTACAAAGTAATGGAATAGACACGGTCCCTGCCCTAGGGCTTACAATTTGAGAGCCAGGATGGTGGGGTGGGGAGATGAAGGAAGGGGAACAGAAACAAGGGGTGTATCATTCATGAAGATGCGAGGTCTCAGGTGCATGTGCTTGACTTAGTTATGTTGAGAATGATGGCTGGCTGGTCCATGTGGCAAGGATATGAGTACACAGACCTCAGGTAACAGATTGTACTGGATGGTAGGTATCAGCAGAGTTAGGAGAGGGGAGTGAGGAGTCAGGGAGGTCAGAGCGGAAGAGGTGGGTCTTGAGGAGGGATTGGAAGGGAGGGGGTGAGGTGGATGTGGGCAGGGAGGGAATTCCAGGCATGGGGGGCAGCTAGGGAGAAGGGTTGAAGGCGGATAGGGGAGCAGGGGAGGTGAGGGAGGGTGAGAGAGGGGACAGAGGAGGAGCGGAGTTCACAGACTGGAGTATGGAGGGAAATTAGCTCAGAGAGGTAGGGGGGAACAAGGCTGTGTAGAGCTTTATAGGTGAAGACTAGGAGCGTGTGCAGGATTTGTTCAGGAAGGGGAGCATAATACCATGGATTTGCATCTCATGTGTAATTTAAGGTGTCTGGATGTCCAAAACAGGAACAGAAGCGTGCTTATTTTTAAATTTAATCCTTTCTCAGATCCTGCTCTGCCTGATGACATTCCTTCTCTTTTCCCTCCTACCCCTACCCCCGACTCTCAGTGCTTCCTGATTGATGTTCAGAATTCAGTGAGTGGAACAAGCAGAGTTTCCTCTCTGACAGTAGACTGCCTCTGCCAACATTTTCTTCTTGACCAACAATGTGAATCTCCTCTGGGAATGAGTATTTCATTGCTGAAGGAAATGAATTTCAGACTAGTCCGAAGAAAATGCGAGATCATTCCTGCTCCCCCACCAGCCTCCCAGTTCCTATGTGTATTAAAATCCGCAACTGGGACCTTCACTCACAACAGCAGAATTCAAAGGGTCAGTGTGCTAAAGATGATTCATATCACAAAGAACAACTTCCTGAATGATTCTGGCAGTTCCCAAGTTTGGCTCTCAGGAGTTCAGTTGATGGAGAGAGCGATTAGGATGGAAATGGATTGCTCCTATTCCCATAGACATCAATGAGATAATTCTCATTGGCTTGTGTGGGAGCAAAGTTTAGTCCCTGCTTTTCACATTTTTCTATGAGTACCCATGTAATACTGGCATATACATATGAACTTCAATTTTGGCATCATTTCTCATAGTTTGTTGGGAAATGTAATAGAATTAGTGATACAGTAACATGATTTTTAAATGCACTAACTGTCGTCTTGAAGTCAAAATTTGCAACAGAGACACCCCGACCCCCCCCCCCCCCCCAGTAATCTTTCATTTTCGATCCTTAGAAACCCTCCGGTTTTCCAGACTGCTATGTGGTAATTATTATTGTATATTGAGTTTTTATTAGTGAATAACTTCCAAGGAGCAGAGAATGAGCTAAAGAGCTATTTGGGAACAAGCTAAAACATATAGCTTAACTAGAGGTGCACAGAGGTGTGAGTATTACTTACATATAGGCAGAAGAAGGGAGACTGTGAAGTGTACTGTGGAAATAGTTACACTGTGTCTAATGTATTTACACAGTGAATCTTATCAGTAGCTCTTCTCTGCTTCTCACAGTCATTCTGACCATAGTAACAAGGCAGGAGGGGGAAATCTACCCACACATGGTTCTTTTTCTATTTTGCTTCCGCAATCTATTTCAATAATGCTACCTATGAAGTGCAAGCTTTCTCCAACGGTATGCAAACAGTAGAGCAAATACTGGATCTATACTGCAAACTTTTCCATGTGACTAGTCCCATTAATATCAATGCAACAACTTGCAAAGGGATTGAAGGATTATTAGGACTGTTATCTTTAAAGGGTGGTGCAAATCCTGGGCACCTTCAGTAAATGCCACAAGACCTTTCTTTTCAAAAACGTCTTTCTCCCATATTAGCCTCAACAAGCCAACCAACAAACAAATGAAAACAAAAGAAAACAAGAAAAAAACAAATAAACAAAAAAAAACACCACAAGCCAATATCTAAAACAGAAATTCTCAAATTGTGGTTAGGACTTCAGGTTGTGACCATGTACAGATGTGATCATCATCATCATCATCCCATTGATATTTTGTATTTTTTACATGTGTTGTTGTCATCTGGAGGTCACAGAATTATATTTAAGTCACAAAATAGGGTCTTTGGGCACTATGCTCTAAAACAAATGCTTAAACATTAAAAATAATAAAACAATTTTGAAAATGCCTTGAAGCAGAGTTTTCACCCTGATAAATGAGAGTGACCAGACAATCCATGAAGTCCCTGAGGGACGTCACCGTTGCTTTGCTTTTACGCAGAATGCACTCGGATATGACAGTGATTGGAGTAGAAGTATAAAACCCTTAGATATATCAACTTTACTCTTCACTGCAGTACACACAAACTGCCTAACGGCTTAAGGGAAGCAAGGTTCAGCCCACTTTGTGAACTCTGTACATTTATAATACTGAGATTTGGCATGGGGTCTGGTTTACTATAAGAAAGTTTTAAAAATTATATGAACAAACCCTAATTTACAGCACGGTACTCAAAGTTGTCTATCTGCACAGGTCTGTTGTTTTCTACCAATTTCTGGGACTTTTTGGTCAGTTTTCAGGACTTTGTCAATTTCTGGGACTTTTCGGCACGTTTACACGACCAACTCTTGCTCCCTAGCCCTCTGTTGTGCCCCCACACCTCAGGATAACAACCTCCCCTCCCCCCATCCTTCCCTGATGATTCCTGCCCCATCTCTCAGGTGTGCACTTTTAATGTTATTATTATTATTATTATTATTATTAACAAACATTTATATAGCGCCAGCAGTGTACGGGTGTATCATTCATGAAGATGCGAGGTCTCAGGTGCATGTGCTTGGCTTGGTTACGATGAGAATGACAGCAGGCAGGTCTTTGTTGCAAGGAAAAGGGTAAACCGATCGTAGGTATAGGAATAGTGGCTCAGCAGGATAAAGAGTCAGACAGAGCAGAGCGAAAGAGGTGAGTTTTAAGGAGAGATTTGAAGGTATGAAGGGAGGGGGCAAGGCGGATGTGGACAGGGAGGGAGTTCCAGGCATGGGGGGCAGCAAGTGAGAAGGGACGAAGGCGCTTAGGGGAGCAGGGAAGGCGTGGAAGGGCGAGAGAGGGGACAGAGGAGGAGCGAAGTGCACGGGCTGGAGTATGGAGGGCGATAAGTGCAGAGAGGTAGGGGGGAGCAAGGTTGTGAAGAGCTTTATAGGTGAAGACTAGGAGCTTGTGCAGGATTCGTTCAGGAAGGGGAAGCCAGTGAAGCGAAGAGAGGAGGGGCTGCACATGGTCGAAGCGACTGGCGAGGTAGATGACCCTGGCAGCAGAGTTTTGGACAGAGATGAGGGGAGAAAGGTGAGACCGGGGAAGGCCAGTGAGAAGGAGGTTACAGTAATCGAGGCAAGAGATGACCAGAGCATGAACAAGAGTTTTGGCAGACGAGACAGAGAGAAAAGGGCGAATCTTAGCAATGTTATGGAGGGAGAAGCGACAGGATTTAGCAACAGAGTCAATGTAGGGTTTAAAAGAAAGGGCTGAGTCAAAGATGAAGCCTAGGCTACTGGCTTGGGGGACAGGCAGGATGGTGACTCCATCAATAGTTATTGACAGTGAGGAAGGAGAGGAAGGATGAGGGGGGAAGATGAGTTCAGTTTTAGCCATGTTGAGTTTGAGTTGACGTTGAGACATCCAGGTAGAGATGTCAGAGAGACAGTTGATGAGACGAGCTTGAACAGAGGGAGAGAGAGAGGGAGTAGAGAGATAGAGTTGAGTGTCATCAGCATAGAGGTGGTATTGGAAGCCATGGGAGGCAATGAGTTTGCCTAAGGATGAGGTATAGATCGAGAAGAGGAGAGGGCCAAGAACAGAGCCTTGAGGAACACCAACTGAGAGGGGGAAGGAGGAGGAGGCGGAGTTGGAGAGAGACACATTAAAGGAGCGGTCAGAGAGGTAGGAGGAGAACCAGTTATGGACAGAGCCACAAAAGCCAAGGGAGTGAAGGGAATCCAGCAAGAGTGAGTGGTCAACAGTATAGAAGGCAGCAGAGAGATCAAGGAGGACAAGAATGGAATAGAGACGTTTAGATTTAGCCACCAGAAGATCATTGGTGATCTTAGCGAGAGCAGTTTCAGTAGAATGAAGGGGGCGGAAGCCAGATTGGAGGGGGTCAAGGGAGGAGTTGGAGGATAGGAAGTCAAGGCAGCGGGAGTAGACAACACGTTCAAGCAGCTTGGAAGCAAAAGGAAGGAGTGAGTAATGTCCACTTCTCCTTCGAGAGGCTCCATAATTGTCACTCTTTGGTTCTCACAAGACTCAAGACATAATTTATAAATCTCACTCTTTCCATTGTATAACATGGGAATTTGAAACTGTTAGGGGGAGGGAGGTAAGGACACCACAGAAGGGGAAGACAAGGGTCCGCGCCAGCAAGGGGACTTCCAATCACCTCTAAGAGACAAGGGGAACTTTTCTGGGAGAAAATGCCCATCAGGATAGAATGGTGACCCTGTACTCTGTAAGAGTAGTGGCCTCTATCATCATAGGGTGCCGAGCAGTTGGCACTGGAAGAACCCCATTCACCCTTTACCCACCTGTCAGGCTTCAGCCGCTTGGACACATTAGGCGCATCCCCGGAGCCCCAAACCTCCCACGGGGCACAGGGAACCCCCCAATGCCGCACTTACTGCCACCAGGAAGGACGGAACAGAGCCGCACTGACAGCGCGCCCGGCATGCCAGCCCCACCAGCCCCACCCCCTGCAACAGGGGCTGCTCCCGGAAGCGGGATTCCTCAGGCACCCTCCGCAGCGGCACAGGACTCGCCGCAATGGGGTCGCAGCGATCAGAGCGTCTGCGGCTCCACCTCCCCCCCCAGTAAGGTACTTAAGCAGAGCACAGGGGAATGCTCGGGGCTGGTGAGCAGTGCTCTGCCTGGGAGACCGGCCCCCTGCCCATTTAGACTTTGACTCTGTGCTTTTCATATTTTCCCTCTTTGGTGTGACCGTGTGGGAGTGCTTAGTTGTGTGACAGGTGTGAGAGTGAGCTGCGTGGATAGACTGATTCAGGTAAAGACGTTTCCCCCATTGGTTCACTGTTGGTTTCCCTGGACCCGTGGAGCGAGAACCCTATCTATTCCCTCTACCTTTTCCCTGGGCTTCCCGCTCCCTGTGCCCCACATTGTTCCTCCCCTTATCCTTCCCCGCCTGGAACCCCTGAGTGCTTGCATTAAGGGGAGCAGTCTAAGGCTTGCCCAGATACCCCGTGATGATCTAGGCTGGGGATCGGTACGATTCCAAAGGCCATATAAGATCCTGAGGGTTGCCTTCCAGACACTGCCTTGTGACCAAAGCCCCCAAGAGCGTGGGTTGTGGCAGTCTCCCTTCCCCTCGCCTTCCCTTCCTCCCTTGTGGGGTGCCCTTGACCTCACACCACCATACACATGGAATCCACGCTACAAGGTATGGGATTGGCTGTGACAGAGGTGGAGACAGGAGGGGCCTGGACCTGGGCTCCATGAGGAAGGAGGAAGGGCTGGCACACGGGCTCACAGTGAGGGGAGAACCCCCTGGAGTGGGGGGGGGGAGAGGCGCCACCCACTTACCCAGTCGTCCACCCACTCACTCCCACACTCTTCACGGATAACATAAGGGGGCAGGACTCTCACCCTCACTCACTCTTTCCAGGCACGTCTTCAAGCATCTCACAGGCACAGGGGAAGGGAGCAGGAAGGAACACAACAAGGATACAACAGGATAAATTCACAGAATGCTCTCTGAATCAGGGGGCCAGTCCGTACTGATCACCGGTGCTGTGTGTCCTGCAGTGCCAGTGTTTGTAGTGTTGGCCACACCCCTCACTGTGCCTGCAGATGCAGGGATTGGCACAACAGTGCTGGCCCTGCCCCCATGCTGTGCGTAGCTGTCAGGGGTGGCCCCAATGTCGTCGTTGTGCTGGGGGGTTGCCCTGGCGACCCCAGGACTCTGTGATGTATCCTATGGAGGAGCCTGGAATGCTGCAGCGGGAGGTGGAGCCGCAAGTGTAGCTCCCCAACCCATGGGGTATCGCCGCTGTTGGCGTCGTCGTCCACAGAGGTGAGGGGCACCTCTTACAGAAACATCATAACTTAAAAACTACAAAACAAATTTTAAAAAATCCAAATTCAGGAAATGACTAGAATGCACACCTGAATTTTATGATACCTTTATATCTCCACACAAATAAGTCTAAACACATGTTTCTCTGTCAACAGGAAACAGTCGCAAAATTGAGAAAAAAATACTTCTGCCTCCACTTGTCAAACTCATATATCTCAGCCATTTCTCAACCAATCTGGCTGGAATTGGACAGTTTTGACCCCACACCCAAGCAATCCTCCCTATAAAATGTCACCATGATAGGATAAATCATCTCAATTTTATAACAAGTAGAATCTTTGAGATTTTAATGGAGAGTACAACCTGCCTTAACTATAGATCCACTCCTGCAGCTCTATAATAAATTTATTTATTTATTTATTTATTTATTTATTTATTTCATTACCCTTATATGCTACTCCCTCATGCCGATGGCATCTCGGGGCGGCTTCCAACAAATATAAAAACAATCTAAAACAACATAAAACCACATTAAAATTTTAAAAATTCCAATATTATTGTTTAACAAATTTAAAACACCCCCCATACAGCAATTTAACTCACCCTCCCCTCCCCACCTCTGAAGGCCTGGGAGAACAGCCATGTCTTACAGGCCAATGGAAGGACAACAGACTTGGGACCAGCTGTGCTTCCTCTGGGAGGGAGTTCCATAGCTGTGGCCCAGCCACTGAGAATGCCCTCTCCATTGTAGCCCCCCACTTTACACGGGGGACCTCCAGGAAGGTGCCCCTAGTGGACCGAAGGGGCCATCTGAGTCACGGAGGGCAAGGCAGTCCCTGAGATATCCAGGTCCAAGACTGTACAGGACCTTATAGATCAAAGTCAGCAACTTGAATCTGGCTCGGTACGTTACAGGCACCCAGTGCAGTGCACGGAGCACCGGTGTTATGTGCTCTCGTCGGCCCGTCCCTGTTAATTTATTTATTTATTTTATTTAGCAAATTTATACCCCGCCCCCTCCTGCAACGCAGCTCGGGGCGGCTTCCAACAATCAATTTTAAAACATTTAAAATTCATTTTAAAATATTAAATATAAAATATACCATATAAAACAGGGCTAGAAAAATAATAAATAAATGGGTGGGGGACTAAAATCATCCCTCCCCACCCTCCCTCCCAAAGGCCTGGGCAAACAGCCAGGTCTTACAGTTCCGCCGAAATGTTAAAAGGCTTGGGGCCAGGCGATGGGCCGCCGCATTCTGCACTAGTTGCAACCTCCAGGCCAGCATCAAGGGAAGCCCCAATGTAGAGCGCATTACAGTAGTCCAGCCTTGAGGTGATGAAGGCATGGATCAAGGTGGCCAGGTCCGTTCTGGAGATGTATGGGCGCAGCCTCCGTACCAGATACAGCTGGCGGAAAGCCACCTTCGCCATCACATCCACCTGCTGATCTAGGCGGAGGTCTGCATCCAATAACACCCCCAGACTCCGAACCTGCTGGGCCATGGAGGGGCGCACCCCCTCCACAAGAGGGAGCAACACCTCCGCTGCTCGGCCTACCACCATCACCTCCATCTTATTGGGATTGAACTTCAGTCCGCTCTGCCACAACCAAGTCGCCATGGCCTCCAAACATTGGGATAGCATGGAGATGGCAGGGCCTGAAAAAGAGAGGTAAAGCTGGGTGTCATCAGCATATTGGTGGCAATGCACACCAAATCCTCTCACGATCTCCCCCAAGGACTGCATGTATACATTAAACAATAAAGGAGACAGGATTGAACCTTGCGGAATGCTACAGTCCAACGCCCAGGGGCTAGATGTTTCTGCCTCCAGGACAACCCGCTGGACCCTCCCTGAGAGGAATGACTGGAACCAGCCAAGGGCAGTCCCATCCAGACCCCCCCAGGTCACACAACCATCTCAACAGCAGCCCATGGTCCACTGTATCAAATGCGGCCAAGAGATCTGGCAGGACCAGTAATGTTGAGCATCCTGCGTCCATCTCCCGGTGGAGATCGTCCACCAAAGCTACCAACGCCATCTCCGTACCATAGCCAGGTCGAAACCCTGATTGAAACGGGTCAAGAAAACCGATGCTGTCTAAGTGACCCTGGAGCTGTAAGGCCACCGCCTGTTCAATAACCTTCCCTAAAAAGGGAAGGTTAGAGACGGGTCAGTAACTGGTGAGTGCGTCCACATCCAAAGATGCCTTCTTCAACAGGGGGAGCACCACAGCCTCCTTGAGACCGGGGGGCAAACTCCTGCCAAAGGGATGCATTGATCACTCCCGCCAGGACCGGCCCCAATGTCTCCCTGGAGGCTTTCACCAACCAGGACAGGCAAGGATCTAATTCACAACTGGTGGCCCTAACTGACCCCAGGATCCCCACTGCATCGGCTGCCATCATTTCCTGAAATTCATCCCAGAAAGATGGACCAGACGGAGCCTTCATCACCTCATGCTCCATTTCTACTATCTCTAATCCAGTGTCGAAGTTGCTCTGGATTTGAGCGATCTTGTCTGCAAAGTAGATGGCAAACTACTCACAGCGGGCCTGGGACAAGTCCCCGTCCAGACGGAGGGAGGCCGGACTGACCAGCCCCCGCACCACCCAGAACAGCTCCGCTGGATGTGATTTTGCAGATGCTATGAGGGTGGCAAAGAATTCCTTCTTTGCCACCCTCACACCCTCAACGTAGGACCGCAAATGGGCCCTATGATGAAGTCAGTTGGATTCAGCGCAAGTCTGACGCCAGCATCACTCTAGTCGCCTGCCTTCCTGCTTCATACTCCCCAGCCACTCAGTAAACCAAGGGGCCCTGCGGTGTCGAGACAGGGGCGGGGACGTCTCGGAGCCACCATGTCAATAGCCTCCCCAAGCAAACTGTTCCAAGCCTGGACGAGTTCATCCACAGAGCAGCTGACAGGATCTAGGGTTAAATCCCCCAGGGTCTCCCCCAGGGTCTCCAAGGGCAGACCATCCTAACTGGTACCTTCCCCTTCTGGAGGTGACACACTGAGAGACTGGTCTCAAGGAGGTAATGATTTGTCCATACTTTACCTTATGTTTCTGTCTGTATTTTGTGAATAGGAGGGGGCTCTGGATTTTGTGAATGCTGGTATGTAAATTTTATATTGCTAAGCATGAGACAATGAGCTGCATCATTGATGAGTAAATCAGCATAACCCCATTGACTTCCGAGAAGTGGGAGGTAAAGAAGAGCCTTGGAATGAACAAGATATAGAGGGTATACATTCCTAAATTCTAATCTCATGTTTTCACTGACTTGTGTGGCTTTTGTCACTTAAGCTCTCTGTCTTAGTTTTTCCATCTACAAGTGACAGCTGTTGTGGGAAAGAATTACTTTTTGTATGATTTCAGTGGAAACCCTGGAAACTGAAAGAGTGGGGTGAAACAATATGCGAGGGGTGATGGTTATATACATCTGTAGGGAGTGTGCATATCTATGGAGAACAGGAGAGAGAAAAATCAGGAGATGTCATCAGATTTCTTAATTGACAAAAACATCTTCCCAGTAGCCTCATTCCTGTGCATACAAAACTCTGTGAAAGCCAAAGGAAGCTCCAACTTCACAAAGAGCACAGCATCCGACCATAAATGAACCATTCTTCTGATTGTTCTATTCTCATTGCATGTTTTAGCTACTGAAGCAAACCAGAATTGTAGTTCTTACTGTGTCCAGTTAGCATACTTTCGTCTTTCGGGGTGGGCCAGTAGTACACTACTCATAATGGTCTGGAATTCCATATATTTCAAAACATTGTATATTAAATAGCAGTATAATTAAATAGTCTTTTCCATCTTTGTTTTTGGTAGAACAACACAAGAGAGTATAAGACTTAAGTCTTTCTTCCTACTTTCCTTGTGGCTGTAGGCAAAATTATGAGTGAAATCTTGCAAGCTTGATTTGGTCTTAGGTTGTTAATCACACACTAGTTCAGTAAGCCCTGCAAGTTAAGTGAAAGGTAATGGGCTATAAGGGTGCTATGCCAGCTCATTGGAATAAAAAATGGCACTGGGGCTGATCCCAAGCCCCGGGGAATGGTGCACACCATATATGTGGTGTATGCGCAAGCCTCAGCATGTGCGGAAACTGCACAGCAGCACCCATGGGTTTTGGAATTGTGGCCACTGACATGCATGAAACCAGAATTTCACCCTATAAATATAGGAAATCATTAAGGTGGAAAACAAGAAAACCTACAACCTGGCAAAATTAGATGTCAAAATTAAAGGTAGACAAACCCATCGTAAAAATTCTTCATATATCAATATGTTTGAGGTAGACTTATGCTTCTAATAGAATAATACTACAATTCTGAAGACTTGAATGATGAAAAATATTTGAAAAATCATCTACTGCTTGCTGTGACATTTTTATTAACTACTTTGCAGACAAAATCGCTCATATTCACCATGACTTGGGTGCTGCCACTCTTTCTGCAAAGTTAGAGTGTGGGGTTATGGTAACTCAGGGGCTTGGGGTGATGAGGGCAACCAGCTGTAAATTAGATCCTTGCCCATCCTGGCTGGTGAAAGCCAGCTGGGAGACGTTAGGGCCCTTGCTGACTGGGATTGTCAACGCCTCCCTTCAGAAGGGTAGGATGTTGGAAGCCCTTAAAACTGTGGTTGTCTAGCCCCTGCTTAAGAAGCCATCTTAATGGACACTGACTCCCTGGCCAGCTATGGAAGGTTATTGAAAGGGTGGTTGCCCAATGGCTCCAGGCTCATCTCAATGCCGCTGGATTCCTGGACCCGTTTCAGTCAGGCTTTCATTCTGGGTATGGCACAGAGACTGTGGTCTTGGTTGATGACCTGCGCCTGGAGATTGACAAGGGCAATTCTACCCTGTTGATCCTGTTAGCTCTCTCGGTGACCTTTGATACAGTTGTTCACAAGGTGTTGTCGACATAACTGGAGGACCCGACGAAGGTGCGTGGGACCACTCTTGAGTGGTTCCATTCCTTCCTGAATGGGCAGTCCAAGAGAATGGTGATGGACAATTGCTCATTGTCCTCTTGGCACCTTCCCTGTTGGTTCCCACAGGGTTCTATTCTGTTTCCCCTTTTGTTCAATGTGTATATGAGGCTGCTGGGCAAGGTAATTTGGGGGCTTGGGTGAAGTGCCATCAGTATGCAGATGACACCCAGCTCTATCTCTCTTTTTCATCTGACCCAGGCCCTGCAGTTTTTGTGCTTACCTGATGCCTGGATGCTGTCAGATACTGGATGAGCCAATTGAGGCTGAATCTAGACAAGACCAAGGTGATGATGGTTGGTTGGCTTTGCAACCTATAGGGAATTGGGACTATTGTTACTGATGGAGTCCTCCCCCCACCCTCTGGTCAATCACTTTCTCAGCCTTGGAGTGGTTCTGGATCCCTCGTTGCATTTGGATTGTCAGGTTGCGGCGGTGGCCTGGAGCTCTTTTCACCAACTCCATGCTTTCATCATCTCAAGGCTAGAATACTGCAACGTGCTCTACATGGGGCTGCCCTTGATGCCTGTTCGTAAGATGCAGCTGGTGTAGAAAGTGCCGGTGGCTCAACTCCTTTCAGGGTTGGGGTGCTGGGAGAACATTTTACCAGTGCTTCTAAGTCTGCACTGGCTCCCTTCAGCTTTCCAGGCATAATTCAAGGTGCTTGTTTTGACCTTTAAAGTCCTAGATTTATTTTAAAATGTTTTATTGTTGAATTATCATTTTTTGTGTGTATATTGTTCGTCGCCCTGAGCTGCCTTTGGGCAGGAGGAGCGGGATATACATTTTGAATAAATAAATAAATAAATAGCATGGGCCCCACATATCTGAAAGGGCATGTCCTTTCATGCCCCATTGCGGCCCTTGCGATCGACTGGGATTGCCTCCCTTTAGGTACTATCTGTTAGTCTTGTTCATATGATGAAGGTTTGCTGGGAGGTGGTCTTGGTTGCTATCTCAGTGCTATGGAACTCCTTATCCTCGGACATTAATTTGAGACGGAGCCTGAGCATCTTTTGGAGGCAGCATAAGATAGTGAGGTCAACTAGAATAGAGTTCTGCTAAACAGATAATTACTCTCTGATTCTCCAGGTGAGTAAGATCCTCTGAAAGAATTGGTTTCAGTAAATATCTTTGGTTTGATTCTATGGACCATATTACTGTCGTTAAGGTTTGAAATACTGTTGACCTTAATTAAGCCAGTGTATTCTCATGCTCCCTAATGAGCCAAACATTTGGGTTAAAATTTCACATTAAGTATAATATTACTGGGTTTTCCTTTCCCAGTTCATTTTTCTTGACATCATTTTCTTTCAAGAACAGTTAAAATTCTTGGGTTGTTCTTGGAGGAATGGACAGTGTAGCAACCTTTCCCATAATGTCATACTTCCTCCAGAGGGAGGTCTTATAACATTCTAAAATCCATTTTTTCAGAATAGTCTTCGGTTGTGTTTGGAAGTGTGAAACACTGCTGTTGAGAAATGGTTTGACAAATTTGTTTTTAATTAAAAGTGGGTTCTCTGTTCCTTTTGTGCCAACACAATAAGATGGAAACACATTTGGCGTAATATCAGCTAGATGTTTGCTGAAAAAGAAATCAACTTTAGGTACACAGGAATTGCAAAAGGTCAGAGTTGGATTTGCACCTGGAAAGGCATTCTTTAAACTGGAGCTTATAAGCCTACAACAAATATTAGTCATCCAAACATGAAAATAAAGTTATTTGTATTTATTAACTAATTCAAAGTGAGTATCTTTATAGATTAGTGATTTTTCCTAAATATTTATCATGAATTAATCTGGAGTACAACAGCCTTATGCCTTGTTCCTACTAAGGTCAGTAGAAATTTTGCTATTAACTTTCTTGCAAATAGGAGTGGGGGAGTGTCTCACAGGCATATCTATGTTTCATGACTTTCTCACGTGCGTTAATATGCACCTCTTGGTGCCATGAGGAAGTCCAGCACTCAAAAGACATGCAGCTTCCATCTTGTGAGAATGGCGAAAATGTGGATCTTTGCCTGCAAACATGCACGTCCGGCAGAGCGCATGTTTGTAGGCAAACATCCACATTTCTGTCCTTCTCATGAGATGGAAGCTGTGCATCTTTTGAGTCCCAGACTTCCTCATGGCTCCAACAGGTGCATATTAATGCATGTGAAAAAGCGGTCTTCGGTTGGTTCACAATAAACTCACATTGCTCACATTTGCACAAAAAATGTGCACTGCTGTTGGATTCCGTGATCTGTAGAGTGGGCAACTTGCAACCAAGCCCAATTACACTGAAGTTGCCATGTAAACCATAGGGCCCATTTTCAGTCGATGTTGAGGCTGTGAGGATGGCAAAAAAAGAGTTCTTTGCCTCCCTCATAGCGTCTGCAAAGTCCCATCCAGCAGAGCTGTTCTGGGTGGTGCGGGGGCTGGTCAGTCCGGCCTCCCTCCGACCGGACGAGGACTTGTCTCAGGCCTGCTATGAGGAGTTTGCCACCTACTTTGCAGACAAGATCGTTTGGATTCAGACCAACTTCGACACTGGATTACGGGCAGTAGGGGTGGAGCACGAGGCTATGGAGGCCCCGTCCGGTCCAGCTTTTTGGTATGAGTTTCAGGAAGTGATGCCAGCCGATGTTGTGGGTGTTCTGGGGTCTATTAGAGCCACCAGTTGTGAATTAGATCCATGCCCATCCTGGTTGGTGAAGGCCTCCAGGGAGACGTTAGGGACGGTGCTGGCGAGGGTAATCAACCCTCCCCTTCAGCAGGGGACACTGCCCCCCAGTTTCAAGGAGGCCGTGGTGCGCCCCTGCTTAAGAAGCCATCCTTGGATGTGGACGCACTTGCCAGCTACCAATCTGTCTCTAATCTTCCCTTTTTAGGGAAGGTTATTGAATGGGTGGTGGCACTGCAGCTCCAGGTGCATCTTGATGGCATCGGTTTCCTTCACCCATTTCAATCTGGGTTCCGTCCAGGCTATGGTACAGAGGCAGTGTTGATGGCCTTGGTGGATGATCTCCACCGGGAGATGGATGTAGGACATTCAGCATTTCTGGTCCTGCTAGATCTCTTGGCCGCTTTTGATACAGTAGACCTTGGGCTGCTGCTGAGACGATTGTGAGCCCTGGAGGACCTAGATGGGACTGTTCTTGAATGGTTCCGCTCATTGCTCTCTGTGAGAAGCCAGAGGGTTGTCCTGGGAGCTGAATCCTCTAGCCCCCAGGCCCTGGAATGTGGTATTCCACAAGGTTCTATTCTGTCTCCATTATTGTTTAATGTGTATATGCAGCCCTTGGGGGAGATTGTGAGAGGGTTTGGTGTGTGTAGCCACAAATATGCTGATGACACCCAGCTTTTCCTCTCCTTTTCAACTGATCCAGGTCCTGCCATCTCAGTACTGTCCCAATGTTTGGAGGCCATGGCGGATTGGTTGCGGCAGAGCAGACTGAAGCTCAATCCTGATAAGATGAAGGTGATTGTGGTGGCTAGGGTGTGGGAGGTGTTCTGCTCTCCCGTAGGCCAGCAGGTTCAAAGTCTGGGGGTATTGTTGGACTCAGATCTCCACCTGGATCGGCAGGTGGAGGCAGTGGCTAAAGCTGCCTTCTGCCAGCTGTATCTGGTGCGGAGACTGCGTCCATATGTCTAGAGACCCGACCTGGCCACCATCATCCATGCCTTCATCACCTCGAGGCTGGACTATTGCAACACGCTCTACGTGGGGCTTCCCTTGACACAGGTTCAGAGGCTGCAGCTAGTACAGAACATGGTGGCTCATCTCCTTGGGGGGACAAGCCGGCGGGAGCACATCACCCCTGTGCTCCGCGTGCTGCACTGGCTGCCTATACTGTACCGAGACAGATCCAACGTGATGATTTTGGCCTATAAGGCCCTACACGATCTTGGCCCTTCATACCTCAGGGGTCGCCTCACCCTTCACGCCCCAGAATGACCCCTTTGGTCCGACGGGGGTGCCTTCTTGGAGGTCCCCCATGTAAAACAGGGGGCCACAATGGAGAGGGCGTTCTCGGTGGCCAAGCCACGTTTGTGGAACTCCCTCCCGGAGGAAGCCCATCTGGCCCCAAGCTTGTTGGCCTTCCGTCAGGCCTGTAAGACTTAGCTGTTCTCCCAGACCTTCAGAGAGGGGGAGGGTGGGTTGGAAAAATAAAATGTGGGGGGTAGCTGTTGTTTTTAAATGCTTTTACTTGCTGTATTTTACTATTGTTTTTAATTGTTTTTTATGTTGTACGCCGCCCCGAGATGCCATGGGCATGAGGGGGCGACTAAGAAACATAAATAAATAAAATAAATAAATAAACCTCCTCTGACTTGGGGCAATAGGATTCCTGCAGCTGTAGTTTTCCGTTCATATGGAATTTAGGTGCATCTGATTTAGTAATGGAAATCAAGTTGATATAATGAAATTGAAGACATTTTTTGTGAAAGAAAAGGGCAGATCTCTTTTATTTATGACCTGGAGATGGTACAGATTTGGGCATGGTTACCAAATGACTCATTGTGAACGAAAGTTTGCTTTCTGCACTCATTTTTCAGATGGACAAAACTTTCATTTACTTCATATTAACTGGATTAGGGATGAAGATAAGTAAATGACTAGGTCTCAATTTCATCTTATTCTAATAGAATCTATCCAGACACCAATGCAGTGAGAACACGGTGCACATATGGCTAGCTTGGTGGGGGAGGTTGTTATCATGGGGATGGGGGAATAGAGCATTTGGGTTTTGATAAAACCCAGATAAACCAGAAAAAGCCCCTTTTGGCTTCAATATTATAAACATGAATACTAGATCTGTGTATTTGGTTTTTTTTAAGTGAACTCAATATTTCCTGAAAAAGGTAATATCAAAGGAATCAAACTGGACCCCCCCCAATACTGCAACCCATGTAGGCCCCTAAAATGCAAGGTGCCTTTAAATGACATCAGATTCTGACCTGGGGGTTGGAGCACGCTCAGTAGAGGAGAGGGCCAAAGATTCTGTGGCAGTTATAATGGGAGACAACTGTCTGAGAGGAGGTGGAGAAGACTGCTTCTGTTTTGAGCTTCAGGAGGGTATTCACTCTCAGGTCTAGACTGGCACCTCTCTTTTAAACCTTACATTGACTCTGTTGCCAAATCCTGCTGATTCGCCCTCCATAACGTTGCTCGGATCCGCCCCTTTCTCTCTACCTCCTCGGCCAAAACCCTTGTTCATGCCATGGTTATCTCTCGCCTCGATTACTGCAACTTCCTCCTTGCTGGCCTCCCTCGCTCTCACCTGTCCCCCCTTATCGCAATCCAAAACTCCGCTGCCAAGGTCACTCACTCTGCCCGTTGCTTCGACCATGTGCAGCCTCTCCTCTTCTCTCTCCACTGGCTCCCCCTTCCTGAACGTATCCTGTTTAAACTCCTGGTATTCACGTTCAAAACACTGCACAACCAAGCTCCCCCTTACCTCTCGGACCTAATCTCCCTACGCACTCCTGCACGTGCTCTCCGCTCTTCCTCTGTCCCCTCCCTCACTCTCCCTCGTTTCTCCTGCTCACCTGACCGCCTTCGACCCTTTTCCCTCGCTGCCCCCTATGCCTGGAACTCCCTCCCTACTCACATCCGCCTTGGCCCCTCCCTCCGCTCCTTCAAATCCCTCCTCAAGACCCACTTTTTCCTCGCCGCGTTTCCCATATACTTACTGTCGTGCCCCATATACTTACTGTCTGCCCTCCTCTTCAGACTGCTGCAACCAACCTGATTGTAACCAAGCCAAGCACACGCACCTGAGACTTCGCATCCGCTTGAATCTTTGTTTGTCCTCTTCCCTGTCTCTCCCACTGTCCCCTCTCCCTGTCTCCCCCTCCTTGTCTTTTAGATTGTAAGTCACAGGCAGGGACCGCGTCTATTTCTATGTTCTGTACAACACCAGGTCACACGACTGGCACTATATAAATGTTTATAATAATGAAGAATAATAATCATAATTAATAACAACCTCAGAGCCTGAGTGGATATTACTATGAAGAGCTGCTTCACTGACCCACCCATGGGACATATAAATATACCAGGCAGAGACCTAACTGGTCCTGGGGTTAAAACTGAAGGAAGTCTCCTCAGAGAAGGCCTGTGAGACAGCAGAGCTTCCCATGGGACACTCTGGACAATCCTCTGAAGTCTCTCTGAAGAGTAGAAGCTGCTGAACTCGATGCCCCCGAACCTTGCCAACTCCCCACGTGCCTACGCAAGCAAGCTGCAAGGATTCTGCAAGGGTTGGGAGGTGTTAGTTACATTCTAGTTTTAAAGTTGTAATAGATTAAATAGACTGTTTATCTGACAAAAGATCTGAAATGTTGTTTCCTGGTTGCCCTAATCACAGAAATCTCTGTTTATAGGGCTCATCCAAGTGGAGGCACCGCCAGGGCATATTATAATTATTAAGGGCTGCAGTAGCAATCAGGAGCCTCCCCTCAAATTCCCCAGCACAGCTGGGATTCCCAGGACTCCTGTCCCTGTAAAGCGACAAAGCGAGCACCACTTTTAAAAGGGGGGTTACAATTGGAGGCAGTACTGCTGGGATCTGCTGATTGCTTTAGCAACAGCTACTATTTTTTCCCTTTTTATTGATATATATTATTCGTTTGTCATAATCTGCACAATGGAGTATAATCAATTGATGGCTTGGTGCAAAGAGGCAGGATTGCCTACAGCCAGAGCTCTTATTTTGAGGGGCATGCCTGAAGACACCGAGGATTCAGCCTCAGTCAATTGGCCCTTATCCAGTCCCCCACAGACCCCAGACACCGAGTAAGCACCGAGACTGCCAGGCCTGGGTCTGTTGAAAACGAGAGGTACAGCTGGGTATCATCATCATATTTATTTTTATTTATTTATTCTAAAATGTATATGCCGCTCCCTCCTGCCTCAGGCATCTCGGGGCAACTCGCAGCATTTAAAAACATATTAAAACAAACAACTATAAACTACAATTAAAACAATATAAAACCAATTCCCCCCACCCCAACCTAACCCACCCACTCCATCTCCCTCGGGAAAGGCCTGGCGGAACAGCCAGGTCTTACACTGCCTACGGAAAGAGGGGAGGTCAGTAATGAAGGGGACCGCCAACAAGAGGGAGTTCCACAAAACGCTGTTAATTTATGTATTGTTTGGGGGGTAATATTGGAAACTGATGAAGAGGAGGGTGCAGCTGACTCTCCCCAGTGAGAGAGGGGGACTGTCCCTTGGTGGCAGCAAGGGACAGAAAGGATTAGTTGTGGGACCAACGGCTGGATTTTAAAGAGTTGGTAGAATGGAATTATCAGTAAGGGATTTTGTTGAGTCTGCTGACTTTTTATATATTGTTGCTGTTGATTTATTATGTATTGCTGCTGCTCTATTATGCTGATTTATTATGTATTGCTGTTATGTTGTTATACTGGGTCCCCTGTGTGGGAAAATACCCGGGATTGTATTTACTGTTGTGTAAACCGCCTCGAGTCGGGTGTCCGAGGGAGTGCGGGGTATAAATAAAACGCTATACTATACTATACCTGCGGTGCAGCCACAGAGAACGCCCTCCTCATGGTGGACACCCGGGAAACCCAGGGGACCCAAGAAGGGTACCCCCAGCCGACTGCAGGGGCCGATCCAGGACCCGGAGGATGAGGCGGTCCTGCAGGTAGGTGGGTCCCAAGTCATTTAGGGCTTTAAAGGTCAGCACCAACACCTTGAATTGGGCCAGGAAAACTATCGGCAGCCAGTGCAGAGTGCGAAGCACTGGTGTAATGTACTCGCATCAGCCCATCCCAGTCAAGAGACGGGCCGCCACATTCTGCACTAGCTGCAGTTTCCGAACCAGCCCCAAGGGTAGCCCCACATAGAGTGTGTTGCAGTAATCCAGTCTCCAGGTAATAAAAGCATGAATGACTGTGGCCAGACCGAGACATACAGTTGAGGGAGAGATTAGGTCTTGGGTTGTATTATTACTTGGGGATGATCCTGAGAAGAAGGATGGCACCCTTGGAGTTCCTGATTTTACCAGTAAACTAACTGCTTTGCTACAGCAAGAAGGGAAAACAATGGATGATGTGAAAGCTTTAGTGGCACCCAGTTCCACTGGTCATGGCACTATTAATGAAGGTCTAAGTGCAGTTCTAAGCCAAATTATAGAACACAGTACCCGTCCTGCCTATGAGAGTATAGGATACCGCAAGATGAGGTGTTTCTCAGGTGTCAAGCATATCCCTACTGGAGAGGATGATTTTGAATCCTGGATGGACCAAGCCACTCAGATGATGGAGGAATGGCAGTGTACATATAATGAGAAAGGCAGTGGTTAGCTGAGAGTTTGAGAGGTCCAGCCTCTAATGTCATCAGATCACTGTACACAAGTAATCCCACTGCCAGTGCTATGGAATATTTGAATGCTTTGGACCATATATATGGGACTACCGAGTGTGGAGAGGAGTTGTATCTCTGATTCCGGTCCACTTATCAGGCAGAAGGGGAGAAGTTGTTCCAATATATATGTTATTTGGAAAAGGTGCTACATAAAGTATTAGTAAAGAAAGGAATATCAACTGAACATGTGAACCAAGTGAGGATGGAGCAAGTACTGAAAGGTGGTTGTCCTGGGACTCTAATAGTATTGAAGTTGCAGCTCTCAGAGCCTTTGAAGTCTCCCCGTTCATTTTCTAGCTTGGTGTGGACTATCAGAGAAGAAGATCGAATGTCTGCTAGAAAAGCTGGCCATATTCCTGTGGCTCCTGTGCGGACCTGTACTTCTGCTGGCACCCAGAATGAAATCTCTGCCATTAAGAAGGGTCTGTCAGACCTGGCTGAACAAGTCAAACAGCTGCTTGAATGAATGCTACTAAGGAAAAATATGGGGGCCTTCCCAACGACAAAGGAGGGAACTCCTGTAAAAACCAATAAAAAGGGATTTAGATCTGGAAATCTTAATTCAAGAGGTTTTTCAGAAGCCCCTATTAGAGATAATATCTTTTGTTACAAATGTGGGGAAGATGGCCATACAAAAAGAAATTGCCAGTCAGAAGAGGATATATGAAAAGTTAACCGGACGCTCATTCAAGCTCGAAAGAGTGCGGAAACTCCAGAGAGTCCCAGTGAAGGAGCGAATGGCTGCTTCAACGACAAAATGCTCCACTAAGTATTATCTGCAGGCTGCAAATGCATGGAATAATGTTACCAAAGGATTGGTGGGTCCTGCAACTATCATATCTGTTCAGATAGAAGGTATCTATGCCAAGGCTCTGCTGGACAGCGGGTCGCAGGTCATCATCGTTTATAAGACATTTTATGACAAATATCTGAAACATATACCTATACAACCACTAATGAACTTAGGGATCTGGGGACTGAGTGAGAAAAAGTATTCATATGAGGGGTACTTGCTTCTTCAGATTGAATTTCCACAGTTTATTATGGGAGTTCCAGACAAGATGGAAACATTGGCCCTAGTGTGTCCAGATCCCTATGTTAAGAATGATGTGGCTTTGTTGGTGGGAACTAATACCAGTTTAGTTCATAGATGTTTTCAGAGATGCCAGGAAAAAGTTGGAGATTTTATTTAGTTTATTTTACAAAAAACTTGTAACCTGCACCGTCTTGCACATTGGCAACCCGGGACAGCATACAACATAAACATAACAATAAAATATAACAATAAAATCATTAAAATACCGTATATCATATATATATATAAATAAAATCACTTCATTAATACCATAACTGTTCACTCTAACATCCAGGAGGCTTGTAAATATTTTCAGAGGGAATTCCTAGATGATCCTGTGGATAGACATGGTACTGTGTGGTTCACACAAAGAAAAACTGTCACACTACTCCCTGGAAGTGCATGTAAAGAAACAAGGATTCCTAAGTTTCCTATTCACCCTCCAGACCACTGGTTGTTAGTAGACAACCCAGCGAATAGTTCCATGCCTGGAGGACGGGTGGGTACACCGGAGGAACAGTCTACTGCTTTGGTGTCTTCAAGGAAGATCACTGTCACTATTAGGAATGTCAATGTACCTAAGGTCTGTGTACTCATATCCCCACCAAATGGACCAACCAGCCATCATTCTTGATGTAACCAAGCCAAGTGCGTGCACCTGGGACCTCACATCCTCGTGAATGTTACACTCCTTGTCTCTCCCTCTGTTCCCCTTCCTTTGTCTCCCCACCCACCCCGTCTCTCAGATTGTAAGTCCTAGGGACCATGTCTATTCAATTACTTTGTAAAGTGCCATGTACATTGCTGGCGCTATATAAATGCTTGTTAATAATAAAAAATACAAATAATCTACCCAAGAAGTGATTATTTGGCATAGGACTGCAATTGCTCAACTGTTTCCTGTTGAGGTTGTCTCTTCAGCATATGTTGCAGCTGACCAAAAGGATTTTCCTAAGCTAACCCGTGACTGTTTTGATTTTGGGGACTCTCCTATCCCTGAAGAGTGGAAACAATGGGTATTTTCAGACGTTACGGGGCCGCTTGGCCCCGTACTGAAAACAACCCTTTCATTCCCCACCGGGGTCACCCCGTCACGCCATATCAGACGTGCCGGGGAGATCCCAGCGGGGAATGTGGGAGGGGGCGGGGCCATGCGGCGCAACATGCGGCCACACGGCCCCGCCCCCTCCACGCACCCCACCGCCCGCCCTCCAGGGAGACGGGCGGGCGGCAGGGCCACTGCGGCCGCCGCGTCGGGCCGGAAGCGCCATGGCCCGGGATCCCGCCGGGGATCCCGGGCCGTGGCAACTGGCCAGACGTGACTTTTTCTTGGTCCCCGCTGGGGATCTTTTTGACCACGCTTCCCGGGACATTCCCCCGGCTAGCCCGGGAAGCATGGTTCAAATTGACCCCATGTGGGTATTCACCGTGACGAACATCTGGCGGCCGCCAAACAGACGTTCGAGACACGGTGACCACAGGTGGGTATTCACCGTGGTTCACTGTGATCTCGTAACGTCTGAAAATACCCAATGTCTCTGTAAGAAAATGATTGCTCAGTCTGATGTCTTCTCTCAAATAGGGATGGGCGAACAGATCGCGGTTCGGGTTCGGCCATTCGTTTCGGCTGCATTTGTTTCGTTTGTTCATTTCGGCCGTTCGGTTCAGATGCGTTCGGTTCGTTCGTTCAGTTCGTTCGTTTGGTTCGTTCGCCGAGTTCGGGTTAGACTGTTCAGTTCAGTCGTCTGAACAGGCCGTTCGGTTAGGCCGTTCGGTTCGGCTGTTCAGCCGTTCGAGAAGTGTTATTATGGGTGTTTTTTGTTTTTTATATGTTTTTTTGGTTTTTTATTGGGTTTTATATGGTTTTCTTTTGCTTTTTATTTGGTTTTTTTGTTTTTATATGGTTTTTTTTATTTATTTATTTTATCTAATATTATATCTATCTATCTACACTAAATCTAACTGCTATGAACTATTCTAAATGCTATGAATTAAATGGATTATCTAATAAGTACACAGACCTACTCCTACAAACACTAAAACTAAATCACTAACGCTATCTCTATCACTAAGCTAACTCCTACAACTATCTATCTATCTATCTATCTATCCA